>OZ025253.1:2880519-3046235 GCA_964019135.1 Arenicola marina | reverse complement strand
AGAGCTCGTTATTATTATTCTTTTCTATTCGTTTTATTCTTACAAGTTATAATGTTGCCAGAAATAACAGCTAATTTGACCGTTTTTCTATAGTCTTGAAATTTGCCCCCGGCCGACAGCAGGCAGCAGCGGTAAAAGCGGAGCTTGCGTAGCGCCACCGTGCGGGCAGCGTGGAAAGCAGTTCAGCCGATAACGGGGCTCGGTCAGTCTAGTACGAAACCCAGTATTTTAACTACCAGTCTGTTACCTCAGGCACGTGGCGACTGGGGCTTAGTCTGTTAAGGTTACCATGTAAGGCGATGTAAGGTTTTGCGGGCTGTGAGCGGCAAATCATTCACCCATGGAAGGAATAGCTACACACAGCACTGCACCCTGTCAGTTTCATGGACTCGGTTTTTGTCGGTTTGTCGATTCGGTGCACAAGTCAAGGATCTGTGCTGGGTTGCGACAGATATATTTTTAGGTTGGCTAAGCTTGTAGGGAAGGGCGTACAACGTGCGATCTGCCGGGCCAGCCTACTCCAAGCGATCCAGTGTGCCTCAAGAGTGGGGTTCACTTTCAGAGAGAGATACAAATTTGACAACCGAGGACGGAGGGAAGGGGTCGGGGTTGACCGAAACAGAAGAAGCAGAGGGGGACCGCAAATACGAAATGGGGCGGATCCAGGTGGGGGTGGTCTTGCAGATCCCCCCCCCCCATTTTGGTTGCTTGTATATTCAGGACGTTTTAACCAATTCTGGTCATATCACGTCAATGGGAAAAGGAAGGGAAGAGCGGAGCCATGTCCCCGGGGTATTAACCCCCTACTCGTTGCGAAGAAGGACATGGGATCTTTATCCTGCGACCACACAGACCTGACCACAGCGGGGCTCGAACCACTTCTTCCATTCCTTCCATTTTGGAGTGAGGATTTTCTTTTTCCATGGTAACTGTACGCCAGCTAAGATGTGAACCCCCCCCCCCCCCCTCCTTCCATCCCCCCCACCCTCTTCCACCCCCCCCCCAACTCCCTTCCATGCGCCATCCCTTCCATTCTGGCCTACAGACTTTCTCTATTCGAGGGTAACCTCGTTGTTCGCAGATATCGCATGATAGGCGTATGGCCAGAGTCTCAGCCTCCATGGTAGGCGTATGGCCAGAGTCTCAGCCTCCATGGTAGGCGTATGGCCAGAGTCTCAGCCTCCATGGCAGGCGTATGGCCAGAGTCTCAGCCTCCATGGTAGGCGTATGGCCAGAGTCTCAGCCTCCATGGTAGGCGTATGGCCAGAGTCTCAGCCTCCATGGCAGGCGTATGGCCAGAGTCTCAGCCTCCATGGTAGGCGTATGGCCAGAGTCTCAGCCTCCATGGTAGGCGTATGGTCAGTCTCAGCCTCACTCTCTACGAATTGTTGTTGAGCAAACGACGCCGCGGCGGACCAACATGCAGCGGTATCTTTAAGACCCAACGAGAACGAAAATAAACAGATACAGATATAGCAAATATGACTTATTGGTGGTCTAAGACGTCCGTAACAACCCCACTTGCAAAATTAAAATATGCGCAACAGACTACAAAACACGATATTAAAGGATTCTACAACTCATGAATATTCATATATGACCTCATGTACTGGATGAAAGAAAAATGGCTACACTTGTTTGCGCAAGAGATTTTTTCTGACGGTTTTTGATTCGACACAAAGGAAAATAGCCGAGAATTAGGTCAACGGACGCAGACACTGCACTTAGCGTTAGTTCTTGATCTATTTGTATAACCTAGACCTCCTATCCAGTGCAATACGTCACACCTGGTGCCCAGGACCTGAAAACGAGAAGGCTTAAAATTGTGAGAAAAATATTTTTTCTAGTTATTGTCAAGGCGATAAAAATTAACCGTCTGGTTTTCCTGCCTGTTTGAAAGTAGATCTTTCCATATTTGTCAAGCAGTATCAACGCTCCATTGGGGCCTTTGCATTGTAACATCTGCAGAATCTTCAAAGATTATCGTCGAATCTATTTCACATTGGGCTTTTTAACCGATGTTAGTTTTGGGGGCCGCGTAACGGCTGCGTATTTCAGATTTGAAGATCCAATTTCAGACCCAGATTTGATACCCAAATTCAGATGCCCCAATGCACTTGTGAAGCACAAGTGATAAAAACAGTCTTGTTTTAACATTGTCCTAATTTCATAATCGACTTCACTTAACTAATAATTGCGCGAAACTAACTCACAATAACTCCGCTGAGCGAAATCCTGATGATACTATAATATGGATTTTCAAACAGAGATAAACAGATGTTCTTAAAAAAAAGTGTCCTAAACCAAACTGTTGGCTTAAGGTAGTACGCGAGATCACCGTGGCGCCACCTAGCGAATGCAATTTCTATGTGACCGTTTTTCGACTTTGTGGGAAATTTTTCTCTACGAAATCTAAATATTATTCCAATGTACTTAGCAGAAAATAATATAAACTAAACAATATCAGGGCTTTGGCTATTTTTTTTTTTTTTTTTTTATCCCCGAAATTCCGTAAGTGAAAATGCTGAGTTGCCATAGGGGCTTCGGGTGGGACGGTTCAAGCTCACATTGCAAAAAAACTAGCCTGAAAACCTATGAATATAATTGTATTATTCTTGTAAGCATATAACAAAGTAGTCCTTGTGCAAAAATCAGGATGTGTTACCGTCTTGTCTTTTTTTTACAATCAAAAATAAGTGAAAATATCTGAAACTCCCATAGGCCCCCATGTTAAAGTGTAATAGGGGGTGGGGTGCTTCCACCTCACTTTTTGGAAAAAGTAGCCTGAAAACTACTTTTTTTATTATTGCCTTGTAATAAGTATACAAAAAGATGTATCTGGTGAAAATTTCACAATCTTTTACCGTAAGTTTTGAAATGTAGCATACTACCGTGCATTACGTTACGATGTCCTCCTGGCGAAGTAAAAGGTCAAGGTCGATGAAAAGCCGGGAGTATATTTGGGTGGATGGCGCGATGGTTTATGGTCACCTGAACCGCGGCCCAAGACCCAAGACACCCCCTCCCCCCCCCCCCCACTCACCCTGGGACAATGATATGGATGGTTATAATTGTATTTGTGCCCAATTATCCCAGATATATCCAGATCCTTATTTCGTCTCGTGTAGCTTGTATTGGAAAACAACATCGTTTTATGCACCGAGCCGGTTGCCTTGCTCGGCTGATAAGCAATAGGCTGATCGGCAGATCAATAGGCCGTGGGTTCGCGACCTGGCACCTACATCTCTCGAATGCTTCATCATAAAACCCCATTTCTGTGGCTGTAGAACGGGCTCTGTCCGTCTTTTACCCGTCCTACGGCCACATAATTGCGCTAGCTACACCCTGTATCCCTTTGCCATCGCCCCATTGGCGGTCTCCTCGCCCAGTTTAACCTTGATATGTGGTATAAAACACAAGCGTTTAATTTCGCTTTACTTTTCACTCCTGCAGGTTCTTGGCGTCCTGACCATTTTGGGGTGCATCTGGCAACTAATTATACTTCAGAGCACCAGGGAGGCGGCCATAGAGAAGGTGAAACAAGATTATCCTCAATATACTGAGGAGCGTGAGTATTAAAAGGGGTACTGAGACATGAATGGTAGAGGGTGATTCTACTATTACCACTGTTAAAGCCCTCTCGTAACTTTCTTCCACATCTACTGCTATCACTACTTGTACTACCTCCACCAATTTGAAGGTACTACTACTTAGCACACTAACTTAACAAACTACTACTATAAGCAGCCCGTGCTGGGTTCAAATCACACCTGTGCAAATGTAGACGTTTCGTGCAGGATAAGGATCCGATGTTCTTTTGCGCAAAGAGTGGGGGATTATGTCCGAAGATATGGCTCCTCTCTTTAACAAAAGCCAAAGCCTCCTACGTAAATGAATCAACCAATTAACCACTTCGACTAATATCAGTACTTCTACTAGTGGTCACACTAATGTACCCTCTGATTTGTTGAAAAGTGAAAACGAAGTTGTGTTTGTAATATATCCTCGTGTGTTGTTTCCTTGTATAATTTTCATAATCTCAACGATTTTTTTCTGTAGAGCTCTCTGCGGTCGGGGACGCCGTCGTAAAATATGATCGCATCATCTTCGGCGTTTGCATCCTCCTCTACGGCTTGTGGGTCATCTTAGCCACCATCATGTCCGTCGGTTTGAGGAAGGTCAGTGACCACATGCAACGGTATCTCGCCCGTCGTAAATGCACTTTGCCCGTCGTAAATGCGTAAATGTCCGGCGTGAACCGGCAAACGCGTTAATTCGTGTGTTCGTAATTGCAAGTTACTCATATCCCGCTGTGAATTTGGAAAACGTGTCGAATTTATATGGTTGTAACTGTAATATCGGATTGCACTCAGGCGCCGCTCCATTGATTGTTGGGGTCTGTCCCGGGAGTTTCTATGTCCACTTTATCCTCCATGGCCGCAAACCAACATATAGTTTCATACGGTCATGATTTAAGATCGTGCGTTCTCACGAACTACAAATTTGTATGTCACAAAGTTGTATGTACCTATATGATTTTGCCCATTTAAATAGCGATCAATCGCATTCCGTAATTGCTTCTCCTCTGTTCCAGATGCAGCGCGGGTACCTCATGCCCTGGATCGTCATGACCTGGATCCTATTTGTTGTCGGAATTGTGGGCCTTATCTTCGCTATATATGTGGCGGGGACTTCTGGTCAGTGGAGTTGTCTCTGCATCTTTGTGTGGCTGTAACAGAGGCGGATCTAGGAATTGCAAGGGGGAGGGTGCTCTCTAAAAACTTGCACCTGGGGGGGAGGAGGGGTGCTCGGAGAACCCGACTTTTACAGTGTATATTGAAGTTCCCAAGGAGAACTTTAATATTGCAATATTACTAACCCCCCCCCCCCTCCCCCTAGATCAGCCCCTGTATATTATCAACTTTAGTCCAATAATCTCTATTCTCTTATATATTTTTATGCAACAAGCCCTGTAATTAATACATATCATTCCGTGTTCCACATTCAACTGTTTTACTCTGTGACTTAGGATGATATTTCGCCTCTTTTTGAGGTGGTACTTCTCTTCATAAACATATTTGTATTTGTTGGTGTATATATGGCCACCATATACACCATATACACCATATTATGGTGTTAGACCACTGTGTTGTCTTCCTTCTATTAATTTTGCAGTCGCTTCTCGATGTAGCTACATGTACCTGGAACTGTCCTAGCTGCTGTTATATTCATATGCGCTGTAATTGAATGTAATATTCATTCTATATATATATATATATATATATAAGCAATGCTGCCATGCATCAGTGGAACACGAACACCATTGTGTCTTGCCCCACCGGGATGCTTTCACGTTACCACTGGTAACGCGCGTTCTGTTCCGGGGTCGGTCAGTCGCTACGTGACGTCCTTTGTCTCAGGTTACATACGCGTGTCATGTGATGTGCCTACATTTCAAATGCTATAGTTCCGGAAAGTATGATTGTGTGTCATATGGTCGTTTGATTCGTGCATTATAAAAGCCAACGATTCGGAATTCGCCTTCCTTCTGATGAGTGATAGGTCTAACCAATTTGCAGTTCCATTTATATGGTTCGATGACTTTGGTATTTTATTTCATTGGTGAATGTGTTATTTTTTTCTTCTTTGTGTTTCCCATTCATTCTTACATAACATAAGTTATATATACGGATAAGCTTAGTTAGTTTGAAACCTTGTGCTTGACGAAATGACACTTTTGACATTGATTTTTAATGGAAATGTTATTATTTGTTTTAATTGTAATGGTAAATCTGCACACAACAATTATTCTATTTCTAATCCGGCCATAACTTGTTACAAATTCGAAGACCGAAATGATATGCGGCGAAAATCAGTTTAAATAGTTGTGTTATTATTTAATGTAATAAGATAAATCTTCTTAAGTGCTGGTGACCTGACATGTTATTTCATTGACTGCTTCCTTTTCCGTTCCAGTTAAGGACGGCGGAGACATAGAACGGTCTCTGTGGCTGCAAATGGGGTGCTGGGCGATAATAGTCCTGTGCAACGTACGTAGCAAAACGATAATGGTCTTGTGCAACGTACGTAGCAAAACGATAATGGTCTTGTGCAACGTACGTAGCAAAACGATAATGGTCTTGTGCAACGTACGTAGCAAAACGATAATGGTCCTGTGCAACGTACGCAGCAAAACGATAATGGTCCTGTGCAACGTACGTAGCAAAACGATAATGGTCCTGTGCAACGTACGTAGCAAAACGATAATGGTCCTGTGCAACGTACGTAGCAAAACGATAATTGTCATGTGCAACGTACGTAGCAAAACGATAATGGTCCTGTGCAACGTACGCAGCAAAACGATAATGGTCCTGTGCAACGTACGTAGCAAAGCGATAATGGTCCTGTGCAACGTACGTAGCAAAACGATAATGGTCCTGTGCAACGTACGTAGCAAAACGATAATGGTCCTGTGCAACGTACGTAGCAAAACGATAATGGTCCTGTGCAACGTACGTAGCAAAACGATAATGGTCCTGTGCAACGTACGTAGCAAAACGATAATGGTCCTGTGCAACGTACGTAGCAAAACGATAATGGTCCTGTGCAACGTACGTAGCAAACGATAATGGTCCTGTGCAACGTACGTAGCAAAACGATAATGGTCTTGTGCAACGTACGTAGCAAACGATAATGGTCCTGTGCAACGTACGTAGCAAACGATAATGGTCCTGTGCAACGTACGTAGCAAAACGATAATGGTCCTGTGCAACGTACGTAGCAAACGATAATGGTCCTGTGCAACGTACGTAGCAAACGATAATGGTCCTGTGCAACGTACGTAGCAAAGCGATAATGGTCCTGTGCAACGTACGTAGCAAAACGATAATGGTCCTGTACAACGTACGTAGCAAAACGATAATGGTCCTGTGCAACGTACGTAGCAAAGCGATAATGGTCCTGTGCAACGTACGTAGCAAAACGATAATGGTCCTGTGCAACGTACGTAGCAAAACGATAATGGTCCTGTGCAACGTACGTAGCAAAACGATAATGGTCCTGTGCAACGTACGTAGCAAAACGATAATGGTCCTGTGCAACGTACGTAGCAAAACGATAATGGTCTTGTGCAACGTACGTAGCAAAACGATAATGGTCCTGTGCAACGTACGTAGCAAAACGATAATGGTCCTGTGCAACGTACGTAGCAAAACGATAATGGTCCTGTGCAACGTACGTAGCAAAACGATAATGGTCCTGTGCAACGTACGTAGCAAAACAATAATGGTCCTGTGCAACGTACGTAGCAAAGCGATAATGGTCCTGTGCAACGTACGTAGCAAAACGATAATGGTCCTGTGCAACGTACGTAGCAAAACGATAATGGTCCTGTGCAACGTACGTAGCAAAACGATAATGGTCCTGTGCAACGTACGTAGCAAAACGATAATGGTCCTGTGCAACGTACGTAGCAAACGATAATGGTCTTGTGCAACGTACGTAGCAAACGATAATGGTCCTGTGCAACGTACGTAGCAAACGATAATGGTCTTGTGCAACGTACGTAGCAAAACGATAATGGTCCTGTGCAACGTACGTAGCAAAACGATAATGGTCCTGTGCAACGTACGTAGCAAAGCGATAATGGTCCTGTACAACGTACGTAGCAAGCGATAATGGTCCTGTGCAACGTACGTAGCAAAACGATAATGGTCCTGTGCAACGTACGTAGCAAACGATAATGGTCTTGTGCAACGTACGTAGCAAGCGATAATGCTCCTGTGCAACGTACGTAGCAAAACGATAATGCTCCTGTGCAACGTACGTAGCAAACGATAATGGTCTTGTGCAACGTACGTAGCAAAACGATAATGGTCCTGTGCAACGTACGTAGCAAAACGATAATGGTCCTGTGCAACGTACGTAGCAAAACGATAATGGTCCTGTGCAACGTACGTAGCAAAACGATAATGGTCCTGTGCAACGTACGTAGCAAACGATAATGGTCCTGTGCAACGTACGTAGCAAAACGATAATGGTCCTGTACAACGTACGTAGCAAAGCGATAATGGTCCTGTGCAACGTACGTAGCAAAACGATAATGGTCTTGTGCAACGTACGTAGCAAAACGATAATGGTCCTGTGCAACGTACGTAGCAAACGATAATGGTCCTGTGCAAGGTAAGTAGCAAAACGGTAATGGTCCTGTGAAACGTACGTAGGAAAACGATAATGGTCCTGTACAACGTACGTAGCAAAGCGATAATGGTCCTGTGCAACGTACGTAGCAAAACGATAATGGTCTTGTGCAACGTACGTAGGAAAACGATAATGGTCCTGTACAACGTACGTAGCAAAACGATAATGGTCTTGTGCAACTTACGTAGCAAAACGATAATGGTCCTGTGCAACGTACGTAGCAAAGCGATAATGGTCCTGTGCAACGTACGTAGCAAAGCGATAATGGTCCTGTGCAACGTACGTAGCAAAACGATAATGGTCCTGTGCAACGTACGTAGCAAAACGATAATGGTCCTGTACAACGTACGTAGCAAACGATATTGGTCCTGTGCAACGTACATAGCAAAACGATAATGGTCCTGTGCAACGTACGTAGCAAACGATAATGGTCCTGTGCAACGTACGTAGCAAAACGATAATGGTCCTGTGCAACGTACGTAGCAAAACGATAATGGTCCTGTGCAACATACGTAGCAAAACGATAATGGTCCTGTGCAACGTACGTAGCAAACGATAATGGTCCTGTGCAACGTACGTAGCAAAACGATAATGGTCCTGTGCAACGTACGTAGCAAAACGATAATGGTCCTGTGCAACGTACGTAGCAAACGATAATGGTCTTGTGCAACGTACGTAGCAAACGATAATGGTCCTGTGCAACGTACGTAGCAAACGATAATGGTCTTGTGCAACGTACGTAGCAAACGATAATGGTCTTGTGCAACGTACGTAGCAAAACGATAATGGTCCTGTGCAACGTACGTAGCAAAACGATAATGGTCCTGTGCAACATACGTAGCAAAACGATAATGGTCCTGTGCAACGTACGTAGCAAACGATAATGGTCCTGTGCAACGTACGTAGCAAAACGATAATGGTCCTGTGCAACGTACGTAGCAAAACGATAATGGTCCTGTGCAACGTACGTAGCAAAACGATAATGGTCCTGTGCAACGTACGTAGCAAACGATAATGGTCTTGTGCAACGTACGTAGCAAACGATAATGGTCCTGTGCAACGTACGTAGCAAACGATAATGGTCTTGTGCAACGTACGTAGCAAACGATAATGGTCTTGTGCAACGTACGTAGCAAAACGATAATGGTCCTGTGCAACGTACGTAGCAAAACGATAATGGTCCTGTGCAACATACGTAGCAAAACGATAATGGTCCTGTGCAACGTACGTAGCAAACGATAATGGTCCTGTGCAACGTACGTAGCAAAACGATAATGGTCCTGTGCAACGTACGTAGCAAAACGATAATGGTCCTGTGCAACGTACGTAGCAAACGATAATGGTCTTGTGCAACGTACGTAGCAAACGATAATGGTCCTGTGCAACGTACGTAGCAAACGATAATGGTCTTGTGCAACGTACGTAGCAAACGATAATGGTCTTGTGCAACGTACGTAGCAAAACGATAATGGTCCTGTACAACGTACGTAGCAAAACGATAATGGTCTTGTGCAACGTACATAGCAAAACGATAATGGTCCTGTACAACGTACGTAGCAAACGATAATGGTCCTGTGCAACGTACGTAGCAAAACGATAATGGTCCTGTGCAACGTACGTAGCAAAACGATAATGGTCCTGTGCAACATACGTAGCAAAACGATAATGGTCCTGTGCAACGTACGTAGCAAACGATAATGGTCCTGTGCAACGTACGTAGCAAAACGATAATGGTCCTGTGCAACGTACGTAGCAAAACGATAATGGTCCTGTGCAACGTACGTAGCAAACGATAATGGTCTTGTGCAACGTACGTAGCAAACGATAATGGTCCTGTGCAACGTACGTAGCAAACGATAATGGTCTTGTGCAACGTACGTAGCAAACGATAATGGTCTTGTGCAACGTACGTAGCAAAACGATAATGGTCCTGTGCAACGTACGTAGCAAAACGATAATGGTCCTGTGCAACGTACGTAGCAAAACGATAATGGTCCTGTACAACGTACGTAGCAAAACGATAATGGTCCTGTGCAACGTACGTAGCAAACGATAATGGTCCTGTGCAACGTACGTAGCAAAACGATAATGGTCCTGTACAACGTACGTAGCAAAGCGATAATGGTCCTGTGCAACGTACGTAGCAAAACGATAATGGTCTTGTGCAACGTACGTAGCAAAACGATAATGGTCCTGTGCAACGTACGTAGCAAACGATAATGGTCCTGTGCAAGGTAAGTAGCAAAACGGTAATGGTCCTGTGAAACGTACGTAGGAAAACGATAATGGTCCTGTACAACGTACGTAGCAAAGCGATAATGGTCCTGTGCAACGTACGTAGCAAAACGATAATGGTCTTGTGCAACGTACGTAGGAAAACGATAATGGTCCTGTACAACGTACGTAGCAAAACGATAATGGTTTTGTGCAACTTACGTAGCAAAACGATAATGGTCCTGTACAACGTACGTAGCAAAGCGATAATGGTCCTGTGCAACGTACGTAGCAAAACGATAATGGTCCTGTGCAACGTACGTAGCAAAACGATGATGGTCCTGTGCAACGTACGTAGCAAAGCGATAATGGTCCTGTGAAACGTACGTAGCAAAACGATAATGGTCCTGTGAAACGTACGTAGCAAAACGATGATGGTCCTGTGCAACGTACGTAGCAAAGCGATAATGGTCCTGTGCAACGTACGTAGCAAAACGATAATGGTCCTGTGAAACGTACGTAGCAAAGCGATAATGGTCCTGTGAAACGTACGTAGCAAAACGATGATGGTCCTGTGCAACGTACGTAGCAAAGCGATAATGGTCCTGTGAAACGTACGTAGCAAAACGATGATGGTCCTGTGCAACGTACGTAGCAAAACGATAATGGTCCTGTACAACGTACGTAGCAAAACGATAATGGTCCTGTGCAACGTACGTAGCAAAACGATAATGGTCCTGTGCAACGTACGTAGCAAACGATAATGGTCCTGTGAAACGTACGTAGCAAAACGATGATGGTCCTGTGCAACGTACGTAGCAAAACGATGATGGTCCTGTGCAACGTACGTAGCAAAACGATAATGGTCCTGTGCAACGTACGTAGCAAAACGATAATGGTCCTGTGCAACGTACGTAGCAAACGATAATGGTCCTGTGAAACGTACGTAGCAAAACGATGATGGTCCTGTGCAACGTACGTAGCAAAACGATGATGGTCCTGTGCAACGTACGTAGCAAAACGATAATGGTCCTGTGCAACGTACGTAGCAAAACGATAATGGTCCTGTACAACGTACGTAGCAAAACGATAATGGTCCTGTGCAACGTACGTAGCAAAACGATAATGGTCCTGTGCAAGGTAAGTAGCAAAACGATAATGGTCCTGTGCAACGTACATAGCAAACGATAATGGTCCTGTGAAACGTACGTAGCAAAACGATGATGGTCCTGTGCAACGTACGTAGCAAAGCGATAATGGTCCTGTGCAACGTACGTAGCAAACGATAATGGTCTTGTGCAACGTACGTAGCAAACGATGCACGACCTATGGGATAGGGGTAGGGGTGGCGGTGGGGGTGGGAGTGATAACGGATTCGTTTGATTTCACTGCCGACTTCCGTAGACAGAAGTACAAATTAGCTGCCCTCTACTGGCAAACCATTGAGCCATCCTCGCGTGGAGAGCCGACTTTTACGGATAATAGGCTTCAGGAAGCTGTGTTCAGTGTAGATTGTTCTAAATTCTCAGTTTCGAATGTCTTTTTTTCTCGACGTTCCGTGTTGCTATTTGGCTAAGTTCAGTAGGGTTTTTTTTTGTAAAAATGCCTCTATCTGTGTCGATGTCGCTATGATAGATCCTCAGTGTGGGGGGTCAATGTCGAATGTCGATTTTTCAAATATGCCTGTGTCGCGTCTCCCCATTGACCCCGTCCAGACCCCTGGTATGCATCACGGTTTCTATGTCATTTCGACGGCGTTCAGCATCGAAATGACAATTCCATTAGCTATGGATTCTTTCTATAAATTTATCTAGGATAACTACTGTCACTGCAATGTTTAATTCTTCGTGCCTTATTTTATATCCGGTTGGGGCACAAGTATCTCTTGTACGGTCACTCGATCATTTTTACCGATGAACTTCAAATATCAGCAGCCGTATTGAGCTTCGTTGCAATCTGAAGTTTCTCCTACATTCGCGTCATTTTGACGCTGGTGTTGGCTTCTGTAAATGGGTAATTATGTAGAAATGTGCAGGAGTTTGCCCCAGAATTATGAGGATTGTAGCATAAGAATGACTTAACTATGTTTGTATTTCCCACA
Source organism: Arenicola marina (assembly GCA_964019135.1). Taxonomy (NCBI): domain Eukaryota; kingdom Metazoa; phylum Annelida; class Polychaeta; family Arenicolidae; genus Arenicola; species Arenicola marina. The sequence continues at coordinate 3,033,721 of OZ025253.1, read as the reverse complement.
CAGGGTTTTGGCGCTAGCGGTGTTCAGTCGTTCTACTGTCAAAACCTGAAGGAAAGCAATGAGAGGCTGGTCGAGCATGAGATGGTGAGTGGGAAACGTGCCTCAATGGGGGGGAGGGGGGGTGGCACGAGGTGGAGGATAGCAGCGGGGGGGGGGGGGTGGGGGTAACAGTGAGGGGGATCAGAATGTAACGTTCTAAGGGAACGACCATTAGATTTTGAGGGGGGCGCTACGCACCTTACCCCCGCCCCCCGGCGGCAAATTATTGTTTTGACAATCTGATGAGAGGTAGATTACATTCTTGGGTTCATCGTGAAAGGAAGAACATTCTTGTTGCGGTTCTTATGGAAGCATTTAATGTTGGACCAGAGCGGATTATCTCTTATTTTCTTTTTTCTTTATAACAGCCCCCGGCAACCGAAATTCCTCACAAGAACATGGCTTAGGAGTCCACAGCGGTAGGTCTGCGGACGGGACGGCCGAACTCAAGCGAGCCAAGACCATTTCCACGCAACTGATATTTTATATTCCAGATTAGCTTAGATTGTTGACCTGCAGAGTGATACAAAAAAGCGTGTTGCTTATCCTTTTCCTGCCAACCTCTCAGACCAAGTAACGTAACCTCTCTCTTTTGGTAAATACGGAAGAAGGATTATCGAGATAGGCCGGTTATACTAGCAGGTGACTGATCAGGTGGTTTATGTGTGTGATCTGTATCAGATGGGTACAAATATATATTTGTACGTTAGAGGTCAGCGAGATTAATTCATTGGGTGAAAAACTGCGATGGTATATAGAAGTAGATTGTCAAGTGTCGCTTATGTAAAGACACGATTTTGTGTCCCTCATTCAACCGTTTTACTCAAAGTGACTTAGGATGATATCCGTCCCCTTTTTCAGGTGGTACTTCTTTATCAACATATTCTTCTATGCCTTTTCTGTTGGTTTATATGGTATCTGGCCACTATGTCGTGTTCCTTCCGTTTGCTTTTTTGTACTATGGGTTTAAGGTGTCCCTTTAATTGGTTATATATATAATATAATATTTTCATAATATGTATTCGCTGTATGTATATAGAAGACCTAATTTGACATGCCAACAATGATGGCCGACTTCGTTTAAGAGCATATTTCTGACTTTTAGAACTATTTTGTTCTCACATACCTATCTTATAGGTAATCGTTCATGTATATTGAGTTTTTTTTTATAATTTGATCGCAATTCTTCTATAGAACGCAACGAAGTTTGACTTAAGTAAATATGTAAATATGCATATAGTAAATATCTTTACTATCGGCCATCTTGCTGTTTGCATGTCTAAGTGCCCTTGGGGAAGACGGCTGTACCTCAAATGCTCTTGATTTTTGTGTCGGTAAATATGAAGAGGATTTTGCCGCCGGAAATAGGTTTAATAGACATACCGTATCACCTAAGGGTTTAAATACTCTGATGTATGCATGCTTCAATTACTTAACCTTTTATATAAACTTGTGTGGTTTTGGTACTTGTGTAACATTAATAATTTTTAGATTTCAAGCAACATCATGATCGCAGATAAAATGTTGTGACCATGTAACCGTGTGTTTGTTCTTATGTGTTATAGCAAGCAGTTTGGATATTAATGCCAGGGTTAGCTCACGCGAGCAAAATCAAATGTAAACGTACAAACTTTTTCCGATTATTTCTGTAGAATCACAGATTAGGATCGAGGTTTCTTTCTTCAAAATTCTAAAATTCTACGTCTTGGCAAATAATTTAGGCATTTTGTTATGTGAGGGTTTGTGAATGTGAAATTTTTATTTTCAAAATGTAAGATTATGACCGAATGGCACATTCATGGCCTCTTTTATTCTTATTCATGGCGTTCCTTATGCAAACTGAAGCGAATATACCCTAGTGCACGATGTGAATCCAGATGGCATGACTATCTTCCAATATTTAATTTATCATGAAAACCATTTTGTGATGATTAAAAAAAGTAGTGCCAGGCATAGATCCCACGTCCTGTGGATCTGCAGCTCAATCCATGTAATGGAGACATGGACCAATGTCGTCTTCCCAGTAACACGAAAACAGCGGTTTATGCCAGAGTCCAACAAGTAAACACATATTTCCCTTTTGGAGGAGAATCCGTCATTTTCATTTGGAGTATTAAATACATGTTTCCAAGTTTTCGGAAACGAGCTACTTTTTAAAAAAAACGGATGAATAAACTTAAACAAAGTCCGCGGCGCCAATGGACCTTCACTTTTCCAGCAGAGGGAGCTCGTAAACGGAACGCCCTCTGCCGGCAGAATTATACAAAGTATAGCGGCTAAAGGGATCTGGATACGGCTGCACTAATGGTCATATGTACTGCGCTGCGTTTGGTTATGCAAAAGAATTTTATCTTACGTTTAACCCTTTGAAATGCAAACTGATCAATTTTAGTGTCAATGATGTGGAATTCTACTTCAAGAATGAACTTGTCAAAACGGTGACCAACGATCTACATCTCGGTCACACTATATTGGCCCGAACGTCTCTGGCGTCATGCGTCGGGCGTCTTAAAAACCTGACGCGCCGTACGAATTATGCGTTAAGAAATTATGGAGTGTGCAACTCACTTGTGGTTTATCAAGATTTTAAGTCCTACTGTAATACTTTCTACGGGTGCTACGTATGAAACCTAGATGCTAGAGACCAGTCTAATTTTTTCACCACTTGGAGGGTGTGCGTGAGGAAAAAAATTAAAGGGAAATGCCGGGCCCATATCATTTACATTTCCAGTTAAACTATAGGGAATTAACTAAGCATTACACATAATATATATTTTTTTAATCATACATTAGTGAGTTTTCAGGCACTTTTGCACGGCCACTCAACTTGCAATGGGCACCCTCTGATGACGTCACCGGCGCTGAAGCGACCAATAGGTTTAGACGACTACTACTACCGGAAGCTATAATAATTTCTGGCGAGTCCGACGAAGAAGTTGAAGTATGCACCGAATTTACACCAACTGCTGATTTAATCGGGGACCAATTTGAACCTGTAGGGGTTGACGATGGTGGATTAGGCATTGTTTATACAGGTCGTTGACGACGTATCGCGTGGTCGTTGAAGCCGTGTTGCATTAGAAGGGAGGGTGGGGGCGGTTGGAGGCCGGGTGGGGGTGGAGTCATGGGTTCATCGTCATTGTTGGCAGGGTGCTCCACTGTGACTCGTAGAGCGGGCCATGGTTCCGGAAGCGGCCACTGGAGGGGGGGGGGGCTACAGTGGTGGGGGTTTGCCGCCCATGCCGTAGAGAGGATTTGGAGAGTGAGGGTAAAGTCCCCAATTTTGTGGTCACTGAGAATTTTTCTAAAATAGATACTGACAACATTGTGGTTAAAAAGGCATATCAAATGGACACTGACATTCATAACAAAGTGTCTGGAGGATACTTATTTGAACACTTTCGATATCAATTAGACTATATAGTCAAGAACTGCAAGGTTGAAAAAAAGTCTGTCTCAGATGGGCATATCGAGAGAAATTGTAGATGTCTGCTTCGGGGATTGGGAGAAAATAGGCGAAAAAGGGGTCATGTGGGCGGCACATATGTATATACCTAACTATATGTATATACATACTATATGTATCTGGGTGGTAGGGAGGGATGGAGGGAGGAGTGGTGCGTGAAGCTAGCAGCCGGGTCGACTCAAAGCAATTGTTCTCATAGTGGTCGGAACATACTCTTGAATGTTTGGTGGTTTTAAAACTCACACGAGCAATCTTGCGTAGCCATTGCCGCAAAAGCTGCGGGTCGCCTAGTGGACAGCTGTAGAATAATATCCTGTTTTTGCTGTCCTTTTTTACACTTGAATTGTTACAGTCAACAGCTGAACAGTACACAATGTTGTTCTAAATGCATCGATGTTTCAAGTTTATGAGTCAAATTCGCTTGTCACTATTCATGAGAGGTGTTAGGCCGACAACTTGTTCCAAAGACACACCGCTCGCATGTAAACAAAGTGTTGGTTCAGCGGAAGGTAGTCGTCAGTGACGTCAACGCCTTGCGTGTGATTGGCTAACTCTGGTCACGTGTTCAAAACACGTCGACGCCCGCTTGATGGGCGAAAATGTGTATTTTATACTGTTGATGTGCGATTTTCTCGATTTTCCCCGAATTTGCCTCTACTTTGCCCCAAAGGAAGGACAGCTTCGGAGCCGGTAACATAATCACCTGTCCGGCCGTGATAACCGGTCCGGCCATGCTTCTTTCATGCCACCAACCCTAACCAGAACCCTAATACTAACCCGAACCCTAACCCTGGCCCTAACCTAATGCTAACCCTAAACCTAACATACATGCGCTATTGATATAGCAACCCCATTCGCTGCGCATGCGCACGCGTCAGCCGGACACTTTATCACAGCGGACACCCTAAGCGGTGGCTAAACACGGGGCAATGTCTGCATGTATTGGCGAGAGTTCTTGTGAACAACAAAGACGATTTGCTTTCATTTCCAAGTAGCAACGTTTTTATGAAATTTCCGATGATTATATCGCATTATCTGCATAAATTTTAAATTTGCACTAAGGAAAAAATCTGGTACCACGTTTTGTACGATAATATATATACCTACTCACGTAGTGTGTCATGAGTGGCTATCCATTGTTCATACACTGAAACTGTGTACGATTGTATTGCTCAGGCTTTCCGGCTACAATTCGTGCAATTGATTTGCATTCGCAAAGCCGTTTTTTCATAGTAATATTATATTCGCAAAATGTTTCCAAGACAAAACTGTAGTGATCGGCAATGCCGCCATGGCCCTATACATCATGGCTATAGAAATTGTAGACAAAAGAGACGAATTATTTGATGGTCAGGGTGCGGGGCTATGGTTTTTGATTGGAGGCCAACACATTTTTTTGGGGTGCGACGAGGGCTGAATTTTGTTTTTGGCCATGGGAAGGTCAGGAAGGTTTTTACGGGGGGCATTATTTGTTGCTTAAGAAATGGAGGATTTGTTTCGGTAAAAGCACGATTGTTTTTTTTAAACGAATTTCAGAGCCAGATTATTTTTACAAAACAACCATTGGACAGTCCTTAAGGGTAAGATACTTTACAAATATGACGGCTTTAGCCACAATATGACTGAGTAAAAAATATGAAGATAGCTAATTGCTATATTATTGTTTGTATCACTTCCTCGAATGTCACTGTCGTCCTTGGCTCTTGCTCTGACGCTAATCCCAACCCTGTCCGGGTCCTTGGTCCTCATGACAGCGATAACCCGTCCAGTATTCTGGCCGTCGGGTATGTTAAGGGTGGGTGGGAGGGGGAGGGGGAGGGGGGCGTGACCTACCTTGCCGGCGGAAGGCGTAGTGCCTTGTGGGATGTGACGGGATGGGAGCGGCAGACGCTAATGTGTTATCTGCTCTAATGTGGCGCGAGGTTATATACTCATCTTCCATCAACCGGCTGCCTCCAGCCAGCCCTCCTCCCCCGTCCGTCGGCGGGGCAACATCGGCCTCGCCGCCGGTCCCCAATTGTGGCGAGTGGCGAACTGAATGTCAACGAAGGTCACCGCTGCTCGAACCGATCTCTAGCGGAGGTGGCTGTGGCTTTGGCGGTGGCTGTTGTGGCTGTGGCTGTGGCTGTGGCTGTGGTGGCTGAGGGGGTGGCTCTGGCTATGGCTGTGGCTGTGGCTGTGGTGGCTGTGGCGGCTGTGGCTATGGCGGTGGTGGCTGTGGTGGCTGTGGGGGTGGCTGTGGCGGTTGTGGCTGTGGCTGTGGCTGTGGCTGTGGCTGTGGCTGTGGCTGTGGCTGTGGTGGTGACTGTGGCGGTTGTGGCTGTGGCTGTGGCTGTGGCTGTGGCTGTGGTAGGGGTGGTGGCTATGGCTGTGGTGGCTGTGTTGGTGGCGGTGGTGGTTGTGGCGGTGGTGCGGGTGGTGGCTCTGGCGGTGGTGGCTGTGGTGGCTGGCGTTGGTGGGGGTGGTGGCTATGGCGGTGGTGGCTGTGTTGGTGGTGGCGGTGGCGGTGGTGGCTGTGGGTGTGGGTGTGGCGGTGGTTTTAGAGTTGACAACTTGGATCTAAGTTTCTTACACATTATGACCTGATTAGAGCAGGAATATATCTATTCTTATCACTTGATTATCAATGCTGAGCCTGAGTTCGGAAACCCTAACGAATGCTGCTAGTTGTTCAGTTACGCTGCTTCAGCTTTACAGTATGGATCTCGAACATCAGTGGCACGATCGTACTATACATTCATTACACTTCCCCAATTCCTGGCCACTTATATTGTCATGCGCCAGGTCTTCTGTAATGTCATGTCCTCATACCCATGGCTTCGAGCTTTATGTATATAACTGGCTGTATAACTGATTTCCCCGCTGGCAGCGCCACTGTCGGTGTCATCATCGACCTGGGGGTCAATGGAGGCAGAGAGAGCCAGAGAGAGGATAGTGAGGAGGGGGAAAGAGATGGGGGCAATAGTGTAATCTGTGAATACCATCATCATGGAAGGCGCCCCCCCCCCCCCCCCCAGCGGGTTAAAGGTTAAAGGTCCCCCACTGATCTAGATCACCAGTCCCCTTTTGTAGGTCGCCCTGGCGCAATTCATGTGTTCTCACATCTGTGGATCGGTTATTGGGATTTGGCCATTGTTGGGCCGGGACCGGGACTCCTTTGATGCCCGCTAGGAGGCGGCCATGGGTGAGATATGGCGGGACCGGCAACCCCTTGGTCTCATCTCGCTCGCTAGGTGGCGCTGCGGGTGACGTCCCTCCTCGCTCGGCCGTCCGTGCCCCTTAATTTTCGACATGTGACCTTAGAAATGTAGGCCGCGTCTTAGCGGAGGTGGGATCTGTGTGAAGGGGGGGAAGGGGCGGGGCGGATGATAGGGGGGATGTGTCGGGGGAAGGAGAACTGTCTGTGAGGTAGTCCTTGTGTGTGTGTGGGAGTAGGGGGGGGGGGAGGCGGGGATCGGTGTGCGAGTGGGTGGAGTGGCGATCGAGTCTGTGTGCGTGTTTGGGGTCCGAGACTGAATTGACCGTTCCAGGAAATTCTGGCAGGCGCGTGTTTCGGGTGAACACAAGCTCGCTCTGCGCTGCATAGCATGTAAAAGTCGGGTATTTTTCAACAGTTTTTGCTTATAGCTGCATCATTTTCAACAGTTTATCATCCGTATGCAAAAAAACGGACCGTGTGTTCGCCGCTTAACAGCGAGTCCCGGATGTTGTACACCCGACCTCACAGTGTGAGCGTGCGGCCTGAAACCCGGGCCGTGTATGAAAATCGCGAGTCCGTGAAAAGCCCGGGACTTTCACGTAAAAAGTGTGAGACCACCCAACTTTACTGCGTTAAAAACGCGAGTCCGTGGAGAACCCGAGTTCTTCTATCTGTGCCAGCAGGCCAGGAGGCAGCAGATAATTTAAGGGGTGCTGACAGGGGGGACCCTGTTCATAGCGAAAAGGAGGGGGGAAGGGGGGGGGCGTGCGTTCGCTAAAGTATCGAGTTTTTGTCGGCGTGATGCTGTACAGAATTCATAACTTGGTACCAGATGTGTATCGATTATAATTTGTTATAAAAAAGCGAATCTGGGTGACTCGATCGGCTTTAATTGTTGCGTAGCAACCAGGAATGTCGAACGGGGAGTTTAACAGCTAGGACTGTTAAACTGTTCTTAATCTAGTGAAATATAAGCTGTGATTCCATTATACCATATAATACGTACAGAAAAGTTTATAGAAACATATTGTGTGTTTGTTCTGTGAATAACAATGCCATGGAATCAACCTACCCATGACAAAAGGAACGTTGAAGCCGGACACCTGAACCAACTCCATAGGCATGCTTGGCAAACGCATGCGAGAATCGGTTTTCTAACCCGAAACACGTAGTGTATATTTTTGACGATAGACGATAGATCGCCTGGGGTATCTGGAACGGTCTACTCGGGGCTGCGATGTTTGACAACAAACCGAAGTAGGTCGCGCATGCGCGTGCGTGCGTAGGGCAGAAAAAAATTTAAACATAGGGTCTGTAAGTGACGTCACAGACAGCGCGCGTTCACCTCCAGCGAATCCGGTTTTGGGTACATGACACTTCACCGCCCCATATACATAACACGGGGAGCTCTTTGTAATTGCGTGAAACGCACAAAAAAACCAGCGTCGTTTGATTTAAAACTAGTATGGTATGGAGGTACAGCCCCAAACATTTACTCCACATGGTTTTCAACTCTAACAGTGCATTCATATCCAAAACATCACCGAGTCTAGTTTGACGCCCATAGTAAAGTATAGGGACCCGCTGACTCGTTGTACCCAGAATGGTTGTTTCTAGAGGTGAGCGCGCGCTGTCTGTGACGTCACTTACATACCTTATAGGACCGAGTAGTTCGTCTGAAAATCAGACGTTAATGTCGTGAGACAGTCCGAGGGATCGAGGGGGGGGGGGGGGGCGGGAGAGATTCAGTGTATTTGATGCCTAACTGAGAATATATCTTGGATTAGATTCATTTTCCATTCCTACGTATGAAGGATAATTTTTATAGTTAAATTTGACGTGGCCAGGGGCAGCGGGTATGTGGCATAAGCGGGACGCTCTCTGCTGTCGGTCTCTGCCGGGCTCTTTGCCAACTTAGTTGACCATATAAATGAGGTCTCCTTTAAATGTTAAAGATAAATATGTCTGGTCTGGACGTAGGCCTTTCGTGTGACATTTCGTGTGACATAGACAGATTTTTTAAGAATGGAAAATAATAAAGACTCCAAAGCCAGGCGCCCGCTGTGGACATTGGGTCGCTCATGGCCTACATTTGTTTTCTTTAATTAGTCTATTTTAGTCGTATGCGACGTGTCTACGACTGTGGACCGACAGGCCCGGCTCCGGGCGCAGAAATGAGCTAAGGTAACCACTGACTCACGTACGCCAGATATTCACCTGCCATATGCTACCCGCCAGGAAGCCACGTCTTGAAGAACTCCGCCATCATTTCATCAAGTGCACAATACCAATATGTATGGGCTAAATTGCGAGTTCTGCTAAGTTTACCTGTATCAGCTGAAGTAATTGATATTCTTAATTAGAGCTACCCAGCATTTTTTCCACGGAGAAATATCAGATTCCTTGAAAAAAGATATATATCATTATGAACCAGTGTTACTGTTGAGGCTTAGAACCCGGGGCTTACAATCACGTTCAGAGGAATACGTAATAAAAAAAAAATTAATATTACTAAATTTTTTAATGAATTTATTTATATTGATTTTTATATATATATTTAAATAGGTTGATAAAATGTGTTATAAATCAGAGCCTCATCGTGGCACTTTTCAAACTTGATGGCCCCCCCTAAAATATGTTCATAAAACATACATGATTTTGGTAGTGTTTTAACTGTTTATGATATAATGCATCTGGGAAGTAAAGATGAAAAACCATTGAGCAAATTTAACTGACGGAATGTAAGATAATATATAGAGAATAAAATTTCCTACGTTAGGCACAATTGCAACATATTGTATTTTCCAATTATGGCTTGATTGAAAGAGCTGTTTGTGGTCAGGGAAACGATATTTTGATTACCCGAGATTAGTATATATGATTATCAGTGGCTTGAATTGAATGTACATATGGCTGCAAAGTGAATGTGAAGCTTGACGATGGATTTGTAGTTTATGTCGATGTAATGTAATTTACTTTTATGACTGAAAAAAAAATGATGTCTGATGATGATATGTGTGCGACACTTCAGGTTTATCGAGGTGACAAACACCAGCATATGTCATGTTTCATTGGCGCATCAAGGATGTGTGTCTATGTGATCCCCCTCCCCCCATGCATATGGTCATCAATGCAAACTGATGATTTCCTGATACAGTGTATCCTTTGAGATCCGTCCCTTCTGCAAACCGGTTGCACGAACGAGCCTTTTAATCGTAATTAAATGGGGCCTGGTTTACTTCAACCCCCCATTCGAGGACGGTTTATGAACCCGTAGATCTTACAGGCACGTTATCATTAAAACAAAAGATGTCACCAGTGGCGGATAAAAATTAGGGGCGGGGGTTGGGAGGGGTAGGGGGGCTATATTTATCACGCATGCTCAGCGTCTTCCGTCATTACGCCACGGTGCAAGATTTCTGTTTTCGATAGTCGTAATCGCCACCTGGCGAACAACGAAAGAACTACAAATTGAGGTGTTGCAAACAGCAGTCCCAAGCGGAAGTTATTCCGTAGTTTTAGCGTGTTAGAATCTGAGAATGGTGGCTTGGTGTTTGATACTTCATTGATGTCAACATTTTCCTACAAATTTGGCTTTTACCTTTAAGCATTGGACAAGCTGCTAGGTTCAAAGGTTGGTAGCGAACTTAAGCGTTATATTTTAGTGTCCTTGAGAGACCAGCTTCTCTGTTCAGCGTGGACTTTACTACTAAAATAGACGGCAGGCTGGTACCTCTGGTTAGGCGGGAGAGCGGTCGCGCTGTTTCCAGGTTTTGGTGACTTCTGCACTCTCGACTATTCTGTTATTCAGCCTGCTTTCACAGTTTTTAGCATACCTTTTTCAATGTCAATCTATTTCGATATAATGTACATTGATTTAACCCTAAAACATTGTTACAAACAAGGAAGAAATGCAGAAGCCCAAATCAGTCATTGAGCAACCACCAGCATACAGGCACAGGGAAGGCACAGGTACCAGTCTAACCATGTTCCCTTACCATGCCATGGTCCTTACCAGAGCTGGCCTAAAGGCCAGAGGGGGCAGCTTGCTGCCAAGCTGTTATCTTGAGAGTTCGGAAAAAAAAATGTAAAATACAACATGTATTTCCACATATTATTATTCAAATGACAAACCTCTATATAATAACTAACCTTTCTATTGTGGATAAATGTTCAGCTGTAACTAATCAAACTTGGCTAGGAGGAAGAATCAATATTTTTAGCAAGAGCACTTTGCTTCTTTGGAATTATAGGCGCCATGACTGTTGTGAAATGAACCGGAAGTTAGCAACTCGGGGTAAAAGTAGTCATTTTCGTAAGGCCCATTTTCGAAAGTGTCCCAACTTTTTTGCATGTAATGAAGAAGGCTGTAAATGATGTTTTGGTCGACCTCGGCCGTGTTTATCAGCCAAAGAAAGAGCAGCTGAATGCTATATCAGCCCTCTGCGAAGGACACCACATGTGACCACTGGATTCATTGAATATATCATTATTTAAAAATAGACATATATCACTTATAAATATATTTCTATTTGTCACGTGCATATTTAAATATGTATTAAGTGGTTACTGACCTGAAGCGTTATTGGGCATACAAAAATAACCCTCTTGACCAGACACATCCGGGGAACAGCACCCTCTGCCGGGAGAGTGCGAGAACAGTCATGGCCGGAAAGGCGAACTGGAGGCATGCTTGTGTTTGAAAATGTCTATAATTTCACATAAACTAATGATTTTCTCACGCAAAGACGCAATAGATGTGTAGTCAAAAGGTTGGTGGTTACATTTGTCGTAATATTTGTTGGAAATACAAGTAAAATTGCACAGATCTTGACAGTTTTTTTCCGAACACAAACAATTCACTTCGGATATTGTGGTCACTACTGCCACTTTAGTGCGAGCCTGTGAGTGATGAAGTGGCCTGTCGTAACCATGGGCCATGCTAATTTGGCTTAAGTCTACAAGTTAAAAACTTGTAACCCTATCTTTTACAGGTTAATTTATGACATGATAAATTTATAAGCAGTTGAATGAAGCGTTATACAAAGATGTAATAACTTGAGCTTAATTTAATTGCTAGCCGATATAAATTATTATTTATAATAATAATGTTCAAAGGTATGTATCTCAATTAAATATGAACATATATATAACAATTCTGGTAAGAAGTTCACCATAAAACAAATTGGTGTGACAAAATTTAGCTATGCATAAAAGGTAAATAAATATGCTAGATTGGAGATTTGACTTTTGAGGTGGTCGTTGATATGTGTATTCGCTATCGGTAACCTTGTTAAATCAATAAAGTTTATACAAAAACAAAAAAATGCTACTGCAAAGTGTATCATTATGGCATTTACCAAACATGTTCACCTTATAGGTAGTGTAACACTAATAAGGAAAAGTACTTGTCCAAGCATGGCAAACCACTTTTGAGGTAGGTTACCCCTGGTCAGCCCTCTCCCACCTCAAGGAAGTGGATGCCTATTAAGGGCTTGTCAATTAAGAATTGTAAAATACAGTAGCTGACCATGGCTCTCATCCCACCGGTCGCAAATGTCTAACTTACCCCTTTTCAAAATCCTGTATTTGCTCCTGGCCCGATGTTTGAATTAAGGTCTCCGATGATTGTGGCATTTAGGTCTCTGGGCCTGGAAATCAAGAATATGCAAGAAAAATCTGACATCTAAATCCCTTTCTTACTGGTTGAAGATGCTGAGGAAGGGTAATCTAGATAGTGGGGAACAGTCATATGGTTCTCAGTCATACAAATTTTGTGTTGGTTTTCATGTGAAATATCAGTTCTGTGGGGTAACAAGCCCGCAGCTGAGAAAACATAACACCTGCATTTGGCCCGCACCAGAAATCAAATATGCATGTGCGTGCACAAAAAGTGTGACATGCAAAATTAATTATTTAAATACAAAAACTGTCATTTTCAGGAATATTTAAGATGTGATCAGTCTAGGGATTTGTTCGTGCCAATGCCAGCCACATCACTAAGGGCAATCAGTTTTGCTCAATCGTGTTTTGATCATTGATCGAAAATCATGCCTTTTATTTATATTTTGGGTGCTGTGGTGATATGCTTGGGCCAATCTTGCGTCACATCCAGTTTGCTTTCGACATTGGCATTGTGGCGAATTGCTAGCATGCATCCCAGCCAGCTAATTTGCCTTTACCCTAACAATGTCACTGGTCATGAACGCCACACCCACAACGAGGAGACAACATCCTGACTGACCTGCACCCAATATCAAATATGCATGTGCATATAGAAGTTCTATAAAATAGAAGTACGGGTGAATGATGTCACATTCAGAAATGTTTAACTTTTTTTTGTCCCAATGACAGCCACATCACTACAGGCAATCTGTTTCACACAAAAACTAGGCCTTTTTTGGGGCTACTGTGGTGACACACATGGGCCAATCTTGCTCCACATACAGTTTGCTTTCACCAACGGTGATGTGGTGAACGGCTGGTGTGTACCCAGTAATATAAACAATAGCAGAAGCTACTTGGGCTACTGTGGTGACACACATGGGCCAATCTTGCTCCACATACAGTTTCCTTTTACCAACGGTGATGTGGTGAACGGCTAGCGCGCACCCAGTAATATAGACAATAGCAGAAGCAGAAGCTTATTTGCTAACATAACTTGTAAGTATAGCTTGATTGATAACAGTACAACAAAGCAGCATCCAGCATAAAGTATAGCAGATAACAGTTTTAATTCTGCTTAATGCTTTTTTTAGATGTTGAGAAGTGAAGATCATCTTGCCTTCTTATTGATTGAAATAACAGAGGGCAGAGCAGTTGTTTATGAGTGAAATCTACATGTCTTTGATGTGTTGTGTCTAACATTTATTGTCTTCACTGCTCAAGATACAAGTATAAGAATAAAATTACAAATTCTGGGTATGGATTTCTAAAATATGTTTAGCGTCTGTGCCATGGCAAGTACCTTCGTAAAAATTCCTCAGGGAATATGTGACCTATGATCCCTGTGTACAAGGGTTAGGGCCTAGGAAGAGTCTACTGAGAGCCAGACCAAAAGATATTGTACTGGTGTCACCCATGGAATCTGGCTAACCTGGGGCAACCCTTGCAAATGGCTGCCTGCTGGGCTGGGTGATATGAAGGATGTACATAGATCTCTGCTTAGTTCAGCAAAAAGTCCCTGGATACCTTTAGGGTGGCGGAGGCTTGGATTCACATGCATGGTGTGCTAGATAGGCTGCAAGGTCAAGATCCAATGGGAAAGGGTAGAATGTAGTTGTGTGACATGAATAGACCCAAAACTATCTGTGTACCTTTGGTGCACTGTATTTTAGAATTAAGAATTTATAGACTGGCTACAGAGTTGTGTTCAGCTGGAGAGTGAGGGTTACAGGCTGTCCAGTGATCCTACTTTTTTGTCTTCATGCTATTTTTCCTACTTTTTCTTCAAAATACCTACATTTTCCTACTTTTTCCTACTTTTTGGTATTTGCTTCACCAGGCGCAATTTCAAAATGTTGTGAATTGCTGTAAAAGTGTGCATATCGCTTCTATTTTTGCAAAAGTCAGACGTATTTTGTTTTTGTGTCCTGATATATCTTTAAATCAACACTAGTGTCTGTCAAGTTCTAATAATGAAAATACAGGTACAGCTGAGCAGCATATAAGAAATGTTCTAAAAAAGCATTTTCTCAGTAATATAACTTTTTGTCATCTGTTTATCCGGAATAATGTTGCTACATACCGTATTTCAGGTATGTTTTCGGACACTGTATGTTTTCGGAAACCCCCTCAAAGGCAGAAATAGGATGAATTTCGTGTACTGTAAGTTTTCGGACACCCAACGCAAGTAATTTTTCAAGTGTATGTATATTTTCGGACACTATCGGACCTAAATTAACAATGCGTCTAGGCTCCTTGGTTATTGCGCAGTGCCGGCCCCCATGATTGCACTTCACTGCTTGTGATTACGGGGCTTTCGGCGAGAGGGGCAAGTTGCTGTCTAGGGGGTTATTTGTGCTGCGTATCAGGTGTGAAAGAGCAACACCTTGGTTGCCAAGTAATGAGCTGGGCTTTGGTCTCCATTGTGCTGGCCGACGGACGAGTCAGTCGGCGGATGAGTTGTTTATAAACCGCGAAAGTAAACAAGCCTTAAATCACGGAATGCATGAAAGTATTTGATTCATTTATTTTACCGAAAATCATATTACAATATGTACATCATGCAGTTCAGAAATCAGCCTTTAATCGTTTCTCAGCGTCTTTGATCTCCTGAGCTGAGAAGCCTATGCTATTTGAGTCATACTTTTTGCTTCTATTTTCCTACTTTTGTCCTACTTTTTCTGTATTTCCATTCCTACTTTTGTCCTACTTTTTCATGAGGGTGTGCTGGACAGCCTGGGGTTAGAATATGGTCTTATCATGCTTATTGCCTCAGAAAAATACCTTCTGATCGGACATGTCTTCACAATCTCTCCTTCTGTGTCCATGCAAACTTGTCTCACATATTTGCAGCAGCATATCGTAATTCCAGCAAAAGTTAGGAGTATAATACTTGAAAGCACATTAAAGGTGAACCTGATAGATGTTTAGTCTTACAAGGGCACAGACTGGACATTGTGAAACTACCTAAAATATCAAGCTGGATATCAGATAAATATTAATTATGCAAGACGCAAAGTAAAATTCTTGTAGTGCAAGTTTATGTAACTAATGCTAATGCAAAATTAAATTTTGGTCACATTCTAATATAAACATTAGGCCTTCAACAACCCTGTTTAATGGTTGTGAGATTTTAACCTACCGGTAATGTAACTTTTATTGTCCTATTGTTGTGGGAAAACATTGAAGAGTATAAACAAAGTCCTTCTTCAAATAGATTTGACCAGGTATGACATCCTTTAACCTGACAAAACTGTCACACAATGCAGGGTATGACATCCTTAACCTGGCAAAACTGTCACACAGTGCAGGGTATGACATCATTAACGTGACAAAACTGTCACACAATGCAGGGTATGACATCCTTAACCTGACTAAACTGTCACAAAATGCAGGGTATGACATTCTTTACCTGACAAAACTGTCAAAGAATGCAGGGTATGACATTCTTAACCTGACAAAACTGTCAAAGAATGCAGGGTATGACATTCTTAACCTGACAAAACTGTCAAAGAATGCAGGGTATGACATCATTAACCTGACAAAACTGTCACGCAATGCAGGGCATGCTATCCACAACACCTGACTGAGGTTTAAGTAAAATTGTCACCCTCTTATCATAATCCTCATATAAATGAGGATTATGTAAAGTTATATGAGGATTTGCGAAAAAAGTATATTTTGAAACATATTTTGGATAGAAATGTTGTTGTGGAAAGAGAAATTGTTAAATTACTAACTAGTAAATCTGTAAGTACTCTATGGGATATTAGTAATTATATATTTTTGGCTGAACAAAAGAGAAGTAAGATTTTGGTTTGTTAGTAATTTAAGGGACACACCACACATATTTTGTATCATGTTTACAACAGTTAAGTGATATTGGCTGGAGGCCTTAAATCACTGTTTATTTAATTTTTTTACTGTATTCATA
Source organism: Arenicola marina (assembly GCA_964019135.1). Taxonomy (NCBI): domain Eukaryota; kingdom Metazoa; phylum Annelida; class Polychaeta; family Arenicolidae; genus Arenicola; species Arenicola marina. The sequence goes on along the minus strand of OZ025253.1, from coordinate 3,017,419 downwards.
AATTGTTCTGACGAATAAAGTTATTATTATTATTATTATTATATAACTTTACATACAAATTAGAAGTATAAAATTTGCCAATGACAGGCAGGCAGGTCATACTCTCCCCAATTATAATTATAGATGTATGAGCTTTTCAACCTTAGTACGATCAAAGCTGGCCAAAAAGAGTCCTTATATGTAGACATCTTGCATAATTGTAGTTCCCACTGTTGATTATAACAAGTGTTAAAGAGTAAGATGGGACTGCACCTAAAACTCACATGTTTTTTGATGTGGCTCAGGATAAATGATGATTTTATGATACATGGGCAACACCAACATAACGATTGTTTCAAGAAGACTATGTGTTAATGAAAGACAATTTGGAAGTGGTGTTAATGGGATATATAGGAATCTGTCTGGTTTAGTTTATGGATCCATCCAAAACTTCTCTAACCTAAGGTCTACTCATCTGTACTATTAAATTTTTTTAGGATCTTCTTGGGATATTGCTAGAGAGTGTTATGTTATGTTATTACTTTAATGAATGTATGACATAATATCGTTTGCTGTAGTTCTTGTAGTCTGATTATAATATTATGATACATAACGAATTAAAAGATGAGAAAGCCAACTGTAATTAAACATAGTATTACACCAGGAAGTATGATATAAACATATTTTGGATAGTGCAATGCACAGTACCAGTAGTATATGCATTGACATCTAATAGTGATTTAATAATTCCAAGACCGAGCAATAATTCCGTGGTTTTAATAAAATCGTTTTGTCTTTGCAGAATGTCTGTCTACCTGGAGGTGGTGGAAGAGGAGGAGGTGGTGACATCTGGTGAGTTGACTGGGGAGGAGCTGGCCGCCTCGTCTGACCTCATCACCTTACAGCTGGCCGGCGAGGATGGGACGGCGGGGGTGTCGGGCAACGGCCAGGGACAGCTACACGCCGCCAACCCGCAGGAGTACCTGACCCACGTGCTGCACGACCACGCCACGTACCTGCAGCTGGGCAGCATCGAGGCGGATGGCGAGGTCATCATCCAGCACTCCGACATAGGCGCCGGGGACGGCATGGTCGCCAAGCAGGAGACGATCGGCGGCGACCACGTGGTGCAGCAGCAGCAGCAGCAGCAGCAGCAAGGTCAAGGTCATATGCAAGCCCACTCGCAGTCGATCCAGATCGTGACGATGGCGGAGACGCTGCAGTCGGCTGCGCTGATGACGGCCCCGGCGGGCGGCATGGTGGCGCTGGGTAACGCCGCCTCGCTCATCCACGCCGTCAAGGCCGAACTTCCGACCACCGAGCATCTCGCCATATCAGCCGTCAGCGGCGCCGGAACCCACGTGACCACAATGGACGCCAACGCACTCCTCAAGAGCCTGGTAGAAGGGGGGTCGCCGTGCGGCACGTGCGGCGCCTGCTTCACCTCCCCGCAGCAGCTGCACGCGCACACGAGCGTCGGGGGCTGCGGGGGGGACGGCGGCGGCGGCGGTGGGTACCAGCTGACGGCGGAGGCCGTCCCGGGGAGCGAGGGCGGCCGGCCCATCAAGACGGAAGTAAACGACGACGCCGAGTACAGCCAGGTCGTGGTGTCCTACATCTGCGGCGTGTGCCACGCGTTGTACTCGGACGAAGGCGTCCTCCGGAAACACATCGCCGACACCCACACCAGCGACAGCCCCATGGCGTCCACCCGCGAGGAGAACGACCCAAACTCCATCAACATGTGTCTCCAGATGGAATCCTTCGCCGCCGTGGTCGAGGGCAAGGGCCACGCGGTGAATCACCACGCCAACCGACCGGTCATTTCGGGGCTCAGTCAGCTGGCGGCCGCCGCGGCGAGCGGCATCCTGGAGGACAAGATGTCCCAGGCGACCAGCCCGCTGGGTGCAGGCCGGAAGAGGCCGTCCGATAGAAGTCCGAACGTCCACTCACAGTTCTCCTGCGGCACCTGCCGGAAGGTGCTGTCCTCTGCCGGCGGCCTCCGCGCGCACATGCGCATCCACACTGGTGAAAAGCCGTTCGAGTGCGGCTTGTGCGGGGCCTGCTTCACCTACGGTAGTTCCTTGAAGCACCACATGCGGCGCCACAAGGGGGAGAAGCCATACGGGTGTACCATCTGCCACGCCTCGTTCACGCGCTCGCAGGGGCTGGCGGTCCACCGCCGGTCCCACACGGGGGAGCGGCCGTACCAGTGCAGCACGTGCGGGGCGGCCTTCAGGGAGGGCTCCTCGCTGAGGGACCACGAGAAGAAGCACAGCGGGGAGCGACCCCACAAGTGTCCGTCCTGTCCCGCGGCCTTCATCCGGGGCAGCACCCTCAGCAGGCACATGCGAACCCACACGGGGGAGAAGCGCTACTGCTGCCAGATGTGCCAGGCCAAGTTCACCTCCAGCGACTCCCTCAAGGAGCACATGTTCAAGCACATGGGCGTCAAGCCGTACGTCTGCAAGGTCTGCGGCGCTAAGTTCACGCGCGGCAGCAATTTGCGGACTCACCTCAAAGTGCATAAACGCGGAGGGGCTTTCGTCTGCAAGATCTGCCCGCAGGATTTCCAGGACGTGAATACTTTGGTTTCGCATAATAACCTTCACCACGTGTCGGCCTCGAACAAGGCCTCCGCCGCGCCAGTTGGCGTCGCCGCCACCGCCGCCGCCGCCGCCTCCGGGGAAATCCAGGCTCTGGCGATGGCGACGGTGGCGGCCTCTAACGGCACGCTGGAGACTTCCACGGTTGCCGGGGATCGCGCCTACAGCTGCGACATTTGCTTCACCACCTTCAAGTGGGTGTGTAACTACCAGAGCCACATGGCGGCGCACAGGAACTCGCTGCTGGGACGCCGCAGCAACATCATCCTGCGGGTCGGGGGGCTGAACCCCGCACTGGACCAGCCGGCCGACACCGTCACCGTGATGACCGTCCCGGCCGACATGAACAACGCCTCGGGGGGCCGCCGGCCGCACACCTGCGCCACGTGCCTCAAGTCGTTCACCCACTCGGCCACGCTGCGCTCCCATATGAGGATACACACGGGTGTGAAGCCCTACAAGTGTCTGGTGTGCGAGGCCAGCTTCGCCCACTCCGGCACCCTAAAGCTGCACGTGCGGAGCCACACGGGCGAGAAGCCGCACGTGTGCAATGTGTGTCAGGCCAAGTTCACGCGCTACCAGGGTCTCCGTCTGCACATGCGCGGCCACACCGGGGAGCGGCCGTACACCTGCACCCTGTGCCACCTGGGCTTCAAGGACGGCAGCAGCCTCAAGGACCACATGCGAAAACACTCCGGGGAGAAACCGCACAAATGTAAAGTCTGTTCCGCCGCCTTCATCCGGGCCAGCACGCTCAACCGCCACGCTCGCATCCACACGGGGGTGAAGCCGTTCCGCTGTCAGATGTGTCCCGCCTCCTTCACCTCGGGCACGTCGCTCAAGGAACACATGCACAAACACATGGGTCTGAAGCCCTACCAGTGCCAGGTCTGCCCCTCCAGATTCGCCCGGACCAGCAACCTGCGCTCGCACCTGCGGGTCCACCGCAAGGGTGAGGTGTACTCGTGTCCGCATTGCGATACGCTGGCCGAAACCATGCACGTCCTGGTCGAGCACGTGAAAAACGCGCACAGCGATCAGTGAGTGAATCCCCAGTTGACAGGGCCCCACGTGGCACATATATACATACAGTGCTGAGAAAACATTCTTCCGATTGTCGTCAAAAACTGGTGATTTTTTTGTTTTTGTGATTTGTTCGGACGTAGTTGATTTTAATAACCCGTTAATAAAAGCTCGCAGGTTGTGGTGGAGCGCTGTGGGTCGTCAATGGACTTGGAATAAGGGTCGTGTCAGGCTGTGGTGGAGCGCTGTGGGTCGTCACTGGGCTTGGAATAAGGGTCGTGTCAGGCTGTGGTGGAGCGCTGTGGGTCGTCACTGGACTTGGAATAAGGGTCGTGTCAGGCTGTGGTGGAGCGCTGTGGGTCGTCACTGGGCTTGGAATAAGGGTCGTGTCAGGCTGTGGTGGAGCGCTGTGGGTCGTCACTGGGCTTGGAATCAGGGTCGTCTGTTGGCCATGGATGTCCCTTGGCGAAAACCACCCACTTCTGTACGCTTGATACTACTACCTTCTGCTGCTTTGGCTTATTTGCAGAAATTCTACTGGCGGTTATGAAATAGTAGATCGATCTTTGGTTATGGATGCGTCATTGCCAAATATCTGTACATATACCTATTGTATAGGTACCCCGAGTTGCCTTTAACATTAGCATTGGCCGTAGGTAGGAGTGCTATACAACATTTGGTGGAATGAATAAAAACATACTTGCTGAGAGTGGGTCAAACCGCCCTACGGGATAGCTTGTAGTTTTGGACGTCATTGAACTTCACAAAGACCTTGGATTAGATCCTATGCCTTCAGCACTATGGTGTGGAGACTAGCATAGGGATCCGACACCAAGTGAATTAGCGGTTAATTACACGGCCTTTTACTGCAATCCTAACAGAGTATAACAAGAAATCATTCATATGCACGGCGTAGATAAGTTAATGGGTAGGGAATAACAGTACAATCATGATCGGTTAAGTCGGGAATTTGTGTATATTTGTAAATAATGTGCCCATATTTGTTCTAAATAATTGCACCAGTGTTTAATACCTCCTTAATAACGTGGTTCAAATGGGATTGTTGCAGTAAGATATTACCCTTTTCTATTTTCCAGCCTGACTTTCGTATGGTTTAAATACGAATGAAGTAGTATTTATAGTATAGTAAGACGGCTGTGATTCGTACTGTATATATGTGAATAAAACTGTAAGCTTTCTGATAGAACAGATTTAGTTGTTTGTTTTAAAAACAAATCCTCACTCACAGACGGAAATCGGAAGATATGTGGATTTTTTTCCTATGTTTTCGGCCAGTTGATACCAAAAAGATACCGGCGGGCTGAGTCGCAGATCTATAGGTCGTGGGTTCGAGCCGTGTTCCCATCATCTCCAGCAAATGTATCCAAACTCCTTCCATTGTCCCGGGAGGTCACATTTGTTCCACTTCATGTGCACAACCGGCCTAAAAACCAAAAATTTTATATTTCTCACCATTTCATTGTCCCGCAAGGTTTCTTAACCTAATTTAGCTTCAAATACATAAAACTAAAAAACCCTAACCACTTCCATTTGTCAAAGTTTCTATGGCAACGAAATCGCCGCACTAGTGACACTAATCGAGACACTTGAGTTTCATTGTTTCTGTTGGCCGGTACCGAGGGATTAATATGGCATGTGTTGCCAAAACCCGATAATAGTCGAATAAGGTCGCTTAGTGGGCATTTTTTCCCAAGCTTCAAATAACGAGATCAACTTCGATGCGATGCGATGCACATGAAGAAAATCGCTGAAAAAGGAGACGAGTTCTATTTTCGGATTCTGAAACAGTTTCCGAGTGGCAAGTCTGTTTAAAATGTTTTCTAAGACTGCCAAATGATTTGATCGACTAAGAGGCTCAGATCAAAAGTGTCAAGGTATTTCAACGTCAAACTGTTATTCACGGCATTTCTCAAATATTTGTCTTAAAATCGTTGGGACGAGCTTGGTAATACCTAAGCTTAACAAATTCCGGATAAAATCCATCCTAAAAATTTGGATAATATCCATGCTAAAAATGTGGATAATATCCATGCTAAAAATTTGGATAATATCCATTTCTTCGAATTAGCAGAAATGTATAGAAACATATTGGCTCGATACAAAAACCTACGGTTTAAACGAAGGCGGTATGATATGTACACTGTTTCTTCGGAAACACCGGCAACTAACCAAACAAAAATCAAAACAGGGACCTGTGCAGGAATTCTTGTAAGGGGAGACACAAAAAATTGATCCACAAAAACATGAAAAAAAATGATGTGTAGAAGACTGAGACGTAGGTGACCGCGGGAATAATTATGTATTATTTGCACAGCATTTGAAAAGATGAGGGGCAGAGATAGCCCATGAGGGTGCGTTGGTAAGTTAAAAAGGACAAATAGACTAGGAAGCATGATGTATTGTAACAGATAAGGAGAGGCCTGCAGGGGGCACAGAATTCAAAAAGGTGAGTGGCACTGATCTACTTTAGGGTCCGAAAGGGGGCGAGGGGCACGTGCCCCCTGTGTCCCCCGCTGGACACGCTTATGAACAGATCTTCCATCCTCCACATCATAGAAAGTAATGATTCTGCCACAACGCGCACAAACCTGCCCAAGCGGCGGCGCCCCCTGTGTCACACGGCCTTGCGTTATAGTTTTTGAGTGCCACATGCGCGCGTTTATGGCAAACTCGTTCATGGTTCTGCTTCAAAAAAAGCGAAAACTTAGGAAAACGTAAGGCAGTTTGTGTAGTTTCCGACCACATCCCTATTTTCACTCGCGAAAGATATGTTTTATTTCTATCATATGTGCCTGACCCTACAGGGATAAGGTCAAAAACTGCACAATTCCCGTAGATCTACACTACATCTTTGCACCGAAACACGAATGAAAAAATTGGATAACAACCGCCTGAATAGCCTAAATCAGTGAATGTTCAGACGTTACAGTTTGACAGTCTGATGCTTACACAAGAACAAGTGTCAAGACTGTAACGTCTGAACTTTCAGGCTACCGCCTGAACAGAGATTTTTAGTTTAGTACACAGGCGCCGCACATCGACTGACGCAGAGGGGGGTGGGGGGTGAATCGGGTTTTCTCCACTGTCATGTACGTGACGTGATCTTTTCCAAAATGGCAGCGCACATGATGACAACAATCAAACGTCGGCCTTGTTTAGGCATGAATAAATCACCACAAAGTCAAGACAAAAAATCTAACTTTATTTTAATTTGATAAAAGAAACTTATAAGTCATAATCTGATAATATATCGCTATAAATCATCGTATGGTTGGGTGCATCATGCTAGAAAAATAATTTCAGAAAATAGCCCAGAATGTTAAGCCGTTTAGTCAGTGTTAATTAACAACCCATCCCACCAGCTCGGATGACCTCAACCGTAAATTAATCTTAATCTCTCCTTTCAAATTTGCCACTCCACCCTACAACCAACTGACTAACCAAGCCCCCACAGCAAACACCCCCACCGGCCGCCCCTACCACCTACCCCCTCCTTTATCACCCACCCCCTCCCCCACCAGCGGCTGCAACAATCGGCAGCCACAGCCCACATACCCCCTCTGTTCAAGATGTTATTATCCAATTTTTTTCATTTAGATAATGATTCTTTTTTTCATTTGGATACTGATAAATTCATTTTTTCTTTTAGATAATGATAAATTCATTTTTTTATTTGGATAATGATAAATTCATTTTTCATATGAAAAAGTTCTATCTAGGCAGTGTGGACCCCTCCCCCCACCCTCTCCTCTCGGCCTGTATCAGTTGATCTGCTGCGCCTGTGCTTTAGTAGATAAGTTTAGATATGATAACATGTGAAAATTGTACTACGTACAGTAAATGGCGAGGGGTATTTGTCAGGGCAAGTGAAAAATATGGAAATTGACGCTATTGCCAAAAAAATTGATTGCGTCACAGAGCATCAGTGTAACATGATTTGGCTGTATATTTTGTTGTCTCCACTCTTTGCAGAGTTCCCAATGATTCCATTTTGGGTGGAATTTCTCTGTTTTTAGCCAGTCAATTCTGCTGCTCAATGCTGTTTGCAAATCAATGAGCCATTATAGTGCAATCCAATGCAAAATTGGTATCGCCGCAGTTATCTAGTTTCACCACTGTGATCCCTGTGTGGCTAGCCACTGACATATTTGAAGCGCTGATTGCAAAGATACTCTTCGCAGGGCTGTCCAGCTGGCTATATATATCTATACTATGACATTATACAATGTATCGTATAGACCGCTACCCTCATGATGGCCTCGCTACCGCATCCATTTCTAAATTATTTCGCTTTGGCATTTCACAAAGTTGAGAACTCTGTCCTTGTATAAATGATTGAGTATATGGCTTGGTTAACCAGATGGGATTATGATAAGCAGGGATATAGGAAAGGGTACTGGGTAGCAAGAACATGAAGAAGGGGAGAGAATAGCTGGGAGGAGAGGGAGGGGGAAGGAGTTGAGAGAGGCTAAAGTCCAGGTGCAGCTTATAATATATAGTTTTTTCCGAAATGGTTCTGGGCACATTTGGAGGCCAAAGTTGCAGTGCGGCTTCTAATATGTATGCCGCTTCAAAAAGGCAGTTTACGGTATATGTTATACAAGTCAGACATTGTTATGTCTGTAAGGGACAGACATTAACTATAGATGTCGCCTGTCCTGTCAGGCCTGAAAATGCCCCTGTCTTATGAAGCTGAGAAACAATGTTGATACAACTAATAACAGATTTATTTACTGCACTATTTACAAGGACTGATGATTCTGATGTTATGAATCGTAAAGATGATTAATCTGCTGTTCAGTCTAAATCTTCACCTGTCCCGTCGGGCATACAACCAGTATTCTGACCTGTCTGACAATGTAATTCAACTGTGACAGTGATGTCTGTCTCTCCCTGTCTGTCCCACTTATTCATAACATTATTAGCATTTGATGGATTGTCTACATCAGTGTTTAAACACACTCACATAATGCTGATAACCAGCATGTACCATTTAAATAACATTAACATGCTTGGCTTGTGGCTTGCATGCATTATTTATTGATTCAATTACTTAGACAGCTCTACTTATATCAGATTTACATAAAAGGTGAAAATGATATACATTATTGCACCTGTGTCTTAACAGCCAATCAGATTAACAATAGGATTGGACTATGTGCCGGTTGTTAATTAATATGTAAAGGTGTTCTGTTTTCCCCTTTCCCATTGCAAAACAAGGGGCCAGCGCAATAGCTCAGTGGGCAAGAGTGCTCGCATTGAGTGCTTTGGTCACCTGAGAGCCTAACAGCACATGGATCACTGGTTCGAGCCCTGCTGTGGCCATGTCTGTTTGGTCACAGGATACAGTAGGAGGTTACCCCCAGGGACATGGCTGCACTCTCCCTTCCTTCTCCCATTGATGCGATATGACCAAAAGTAAAGTGGTTAAAGCATCCTGAATAACTAACCAACCAACCATTGCAAAACAACCCAATTTCAAATTTTCTGTTTCTGATCATATTAATTGTAAAATGAGGATACTAATATCAGTTCATACAGAATACCTTTGTAAAGCCATGAGAATTATATTTCTGGACATTGATGGAAGTCTAGATTAATTGACATTTCATTCTTAAAATTCAAAATTGACACTATATCCCTTCCTTTTTGTTGCCCACATTTTCAAAATGGAATAGGTTTTTAGAGTGCACAGATTTTTTTACGACAAATTTATTAGACGAATGTGAAGTAATTTAACAAATGTTGTCACATATCTCTGTCCATCATTGCAACTGTACCAGAAGAGGTCCAATTTTCATGTTGGCGAACCTCCAAAATAATCGATAACTGTAGCACATGTAAGGTATGAAACACTGATTTGTACTGGTCTGGCAGGACAACATTGGAAGCACTCTAACATGGAGCCCAGTTGTTTATGCAATATTATATTTAACTGTAATTTCAGCTCCAATCCCTGATAGAAATATTCAATAGCTTGCCCGAAAGCATATGCCTTCAGAATTTTGTACATACCCGTTCTAAATATAACTGCGATGGTAATTAACCGGTACATAGTTATACCGAAACCGACCAAAACCGACCGAAACCGGCCTAATTATACCAAAACCAAGCCGCTAGCATGTTGAAGACACATATGCTCTGGATGTAGCATTAGTCCAGATAGAGATAAGTCTAATATTAATTGTATTTATTGCCAGTAATAGCAGATATGCCTGTCTTCTGTCTGCGGAAGTGGCTCAAACTGCGAATGCCTGCGCCATCTTGTTTGTTAACAAATGGCCACCAGGCGCCCCCAGCTGCCAGCATCTGTTATGTATACACAACTGCATAAACTGTAGCGCTGTCTCCTGGTGTCCACCAAAGAATTAGAGGACAAAGTATTCCCCTTGTTTAAAATACATGATATTGATATTGAGATTGTTTCATATGAGTTTATGCATCAGATTGACATGTTTCCATGCGCGTGTACGGGGCCGTTATGATAGATACAGGGGGGGGGGGGACATCTTCACAAGGGGAACCATCCTTTTGTGGGCAATGCCTGGCAACACCTCAGGCAATTCAAGTTGACCCATTTTGTGAGCGATGCCAACACCTCAGTAGGTAATTCAACTGAGCAATTGACACATTTTGTGAGCGATGCCAACACCTCCGGTAATGAAATTGAGCAATTGACACCTTTTGTGAGCGATGCCACAACCTCAGGTATATATAGCACTGCATGGACAGTTTGTACCATATCTTTCTACGGAAGGCAAACACACACAACAGTCTTTACGAGACTTCTGCAAATCTGTAAACCTACACAACACAAGTGGCGCCGCCTCGCGGCGAATGATACAGCAAACGTGATAAACAAGATGGCGCATCTATTCGACCGTTATTTTATGGCTTATTCCGCCCTTTTATGCTTCTACCTTATAGCAGTCTTCTATATAAATATACGTGTGACCAGATCCCAACCGTGATCGATCATTTGTAAAGTTAAACTGTTCTATGCAACTCGGTTTTGGTATATTCAGGCCGGTTTCGGTCGGTTTCGGTATAACTATGTACCCGTAATTAACATGTAAACACGTCTTATTGGTTTCTTGTAGCTCCCCCAGATGGCAGCACACGTGGCAATGGCGCAGGCTGATGATATCCCTCTGCAACCCAAGGCGAACGACGCTGACGGCCTGGGACAAGATGTGGTGCAGCAGGTCCTGTCCATGGTGAAAAGCCAAAAGCTGAAGGTGTCTGCCGGTGACGTCATCAGGGTGATTAACCTTGACGGTAGCCTGACGGAAACCACGATAGAGCTGCCCCAGATAGAGATACAGAACGAAGGGGGCGACCAAGCGGCGTCCCATGAAGAAGATGCCGAGGTGTCGATGGAGGAAATGGAACCCACGTTGTCTTACCCGGAGCTCCGTCCAGCTGGAATGGTTCCCAGAGACCAACTCTACATGGCGAAGAAGGAATTCGCCTGTGATGTCTGCAACAAGAAGTTGTCCTCTGCAGCAAGCTACGCCGTACATATGAGGATCCACACCGGAGAGAAACCGTTCAAATGCGCCGAATGCGGAGCCAGTTTTGCCCGCAAAGCTTTCCTCTGTTACCACATGCGCTTGCACACTGGCAAGAACCCGTACGTGTGTAAATGCGGTGCGGAGCTGTCCTCCGGCAGTAGCTACAGCCGACACATGAAGCGGCACGATGAGGAGAAACCGTTCCAGTGTCACCTCTGCAGCGCCGCCTTCATCCAGCGGCCGCACTACAAGGAGCACCTGCGCAAGCACTCTGGCAAACCGCCTTTTTGGTGTCAGAAGTGCAATGCGTGCTTTTTGTCTTCGTCTGGAATGCGATTGCATCAAAATAACCTTAGACATCACGCGTACAACTGTAGTATGTGCCACCGCGGCTTCGGTGACCAGGTAGCGTTGTGCCAGCATCAGCTTAAGCACCATGACGCACACACCGCGACGGCGAAGCAGGGGGGGAAACCTAGCTACAATTGCAACGTGTGTGGCGTAGACTTATCAGACAGGGAGCTCCTGATTCAGCACCTGGACACGCATGCCATCAAGACTCCTATAGAATGCCGCGAGTGCTACAGGGTCTATACTGACTTGAGTCAGTATGTGGATCATCGCTCGAACGGACTATGCGTCGATGAGGAATTCAAGTGCAGTTGCGGGTTAAAGTATCACAAGAAAGACGATCTTGTGAAACATATGGAAACTCACGTCGGTTACAAAGAGTTTCCGTGTAACCGCTGCACTGTGGTCTTCACCCGACCTGGCGACCTAGCCAAGCATATGGACACCCATACAGGGATGTTTCCGTTCAAGTGTCCCGTGTGTAGGGCTTCTTACATTGACAAACACCTATTCACTAAGCATTTCAACTCTCATTCTGAGACGACCGACGTACCGGTCAGATGTTCCATCTGCCGAGATCGATGCAAAAGCCAGGAACAGTTGAAGGCGCACATGACTGTGTTCCACAAGCGATACCTCGGGAAGAAGACAGTGCAATGACCGGAACGATGCGCTGAAGAGACACATTTTGACGTATGTCGTCTGGATTTTGACCCGTGTAACTATTTTGTTCAGTCGTGAAGACAGCCAAAATCGGTGACCAATTCTGAAGATGACGCGTCTGATCACGCTTATTTACTTATTCATACAGATCTCGTTTTCCTAATTGCTTTTAACTTGTACATACTACTGCGATTGTAGGGTCTTGTTTATTCAGCGGAAATTAGAATAAATAGAATTACATCAGCCAGAGCAGTCGCTGGTACCTTTTTCACCTCTTAGCTTAAACGCTCAATCCCTTTCTACAATGCAGTTTGTAACTGTAATACACTGTATATACAGAGTTTGCTTTTGACGAAAGGGCAATAAAACACTTTGTATAAGGTTTTAGTGGTCCTGTCAACTGTTTGTGGCGCGGTTTTACAATGACCGTTAGACTTGAATAATTTTTTTGTTACGAGCTCCCATTAAAAACAATTCTATACGCTTGAAAGGTGGCGGAGGGTCAATTTTGGGAGGAGTGAGCGCTTCGATAAGCATGGCGACCGGGGAAAGCTCGCGGAACACGACGACCTGGGAAAGTGGAGACGGTGCTCTCAAAAAAACTTTACTTTCGTCACAAAGCGTGTTTATATAATGCTATCATATGCACTTTCATTTCACCAAATCGCTTCGAATTTCATGAAACTTTAAAAACTTTTGGTACAGCCATATATTGTGACGTAAAATAACCTACGGTCACTTACCGATTAAAAAAGTTATGAGAGCCTTTATGCACCTATAACGTTTTTGTATTTGAGTATTTCGTAATCACTATATTTCGCATTAAAATAGTGACAATCAAATAACGGAAGAGTAATCTAGGCATAAGTAAGTTTGAGAAAATTCTATTGATGACGAACTGTTGGCCGGTGGCTAGCCCTTATCCTTTTGTATTGCGTCAATGATTACCATTCCAATAGACTCCCCAAAGGTCACACTAATCGGACTTGCACGGGACCATGTACATGTGTCCATGTACATGTATGTTTGCGTCTGTTAGAACCCAAAACGTGAGTGACGAAAATGTCAAAACCACACGGCCTGCACCATCTATAGGAGCAAATGTTCAGTTTCACGCTGTTCCTCGATCGTGACGTCTCGCGGGCATGGAGCGTGTGTAGACAAGTAGGTAAGTATTGCCTAAAATATGGTTGTATATCAGGGTTATATGCCCCGCGGATGGGACTACATTACTACAGTGGTGGGGGTGCCATAGAGCGCATTTGGAGCGCGAGAGAAAGTGCGCGATTACAGTGGTCATTGATAGAGAATTTTGTATTTTAACGTGCCTCTAAAATGGACAATTGTTGCATGAAATTAGCGAGTCATGAAAAAATAGAGCCAGCCCGACACGCTTTTTTCACGCAGTTTCTTTTCGGACTCGGCTTTTTAACGGCGACAAACGGTTGGGTAAACCATGCCGCCGACAAACAAACTAGTGCAGTTGCAACGAAATTTGTCTACAGTACAAACCTTAGCTGGGCGAATATGGAAATGTCCAACTTTGCCCAGGGCACAGGACTCTTAGTGGGGTGGGAATGGTTTGGGGAGAGCGGTAATAACCATTGTTATGTGTCCCTTTTTCTGACGGTTCTGCTGCCCCCCTCCCCCCGGCACAGGAGTCTTAATGGGGTGAGGATGGATGGGGGAGAGTGGTAATAACCATTTTTATATGTCCCTTTTTCTGACAGGTTCTGCCGCCTTGCTTGCCGTGAAAACCCCGGGACACCCTACCCAATGACTGTGCTCCATTTCTCCACGCTCGCGCCCTGTTGTAAATGCGAGTCCGTGCTCTCTCTATACCACATAGTGCAGCGGTCTCGCTTATTTCACGGCTTGCCTGCCGTGAAAAGCCCAAGACACCCTACCCAATGACTGCTCTATTTCTCCATGCTCGCCCCCCTTTGTAAATGCGAGTTCGTGCTTTCTCTATACCACATAGTGCAGCGGTCTCGCTTATTTCACGGCTTGCCTGCCGTGAAAACCCCGGGACACTCTACCCAATGACTGTGCTCTATTTCTCCACGCTCGCCCCCCGTTGTAAATGCGAGTCCGTGCTCTCTCTATACCACATAGAGCAGCGGTCTCGCTTATTTCACGGCTTGCTTGCCGTGAAAAGGCCGGGACACCCTACCTAATGACTGTGCTCGATTTCTCCACGCTCGCCCCCCGTTGTAAATGCGAGTCCGTGCTTTCTTTATACCACACAGTGCAGCGGTCTCGCTTATTTCACGGCTTGCCTGCCGTGAAGACCCCGGGACACTTCATCGCATGGCTGTGCCCTATTTCTCCACGCACGTTCACCATGGAAAATTAGGGTCCATCTCTCTATACTACATGATGCATTGGTCTCGCATATTTCACGGCTTGCTTGCGTGAAAAGCCCGGGACATCTCATCGCATGGCTGTGCCCTATTTCTCCACGCACATTCACCATGGAAAATTAGGGTCCATCTCTCTATACTACATGATGCATTGGTTTCGCATATTTCACGGCTTGGTTGCGTGAAAACCCCGGGACACCTCATCGAAGGGCTGTGCTCTACTTCTCCACGCACGTTCACTGTGGAGAATTAGGGTACATCTCTCTATACGACATGATGCATCTAAATGACTGCTCTATTTCTCCACGCTCGCCCCCCGTTGTAAATGCGAGTCCTATGGCAAGCCAAATTGGAATTTAATAGAGTCTTTGCACATATGTTAGAATATTTGCTCATATGTCCAAATGAATTATACATGTGTAATTCAATTGTACATATGTCCAAATGAATTTAACATATGTTCAATTCAATTCAAGATATTTTAAAGACCCCTATTTAGACATATGTCCTAATGAATTGTACATATGTGCTCATGAATTGTACATATGTGCTAATGAATTGTACATATGTGCTAATGAATTGTACTTATGTGCAATTCATTTGGACATATGTGCAATTCATTTGGACACGTGCAATTCATTTGGACTCCCGTGCAAATCATTTGCACATGATTTGCACATATGTCCCAATGAAATGCACATATGTCCAATTCCAAATTCATGTTAATTCTATGTTAATTCCAATTAATGATATAATTATTCCCATTAATGATATCATTAATTCAAATGAATTAATGTTATCAGTAATAACTGATGGCCGCGGCTATGTTCTCCCCGAGCCGCGGCCATCAGGCCCCCTGGCCCCGGCCATCAGGCCCCCAAGCCGCGGCCATCAGGCCCCCTAGCCGCGGCCATCAGGCCCCCTAGCCGCAGCCATCAGGTCCCTAGCCGCGGCCATCAGGCCCCCTAGCCGCGGCCATCAGGCCCCCGAGCCGCGACCATCAGGCCCCCTAGCCGCGGCCATCAGGGGATCTAGCCGCGGCCATCAGGCCCCCGAGCCGCGGCCATCAGGCCCCCGAGCCGCGGCCATCAGGCCCCCTAGCCGCGGCCATCAGGGGATCTAGCCGCGGCCATCAGGCCCCCGAGCCGCGGCCATCAGGCCCCCGAGCCGCGACCATCAGGCCCCCTAGCCGCGGCCATCAGGGGATCTAGCCGCGGCCATCAGGCCCCCGAGCCGCGGCCATCAGGCCCCCGAGCCGCGGCCATCAGGCCCCCTAGCCGCGGCCATCAGGGGATCTAGCCGCGGCCATCAGGCCCCCGAGCCGCGGCCATCAGGCCCCCTAGCCGCGGCCATCAGGGGATCTAGCCGCGGTCATCAGGCCCCCGAGCCGCGGCCAACAAGCCCCTTAGACGCGGCCCTTAGGCCCCCTAGCCCCGGCCATCAGGTCCCAAGCCGAGGCCATCAGGCCCCCGAGCCGCGGCCACAAGCCCCCCTAGACGCGGCCATGAGGCCCCCTAGCCGCGGCCATCAGGCCCCCTAGCCGCGGCCATCAAGCCCCTTAGACGCGGCCATTAGGCCCCCTAGCCCCGGCCATCAGGTCCCAAGCCGAGGCCATCAGGCCCCCGAGCCGCGGCCATCAGGCCCCTAGACGCGGCCATCAGGCCCCGTGGCCCGGGCCATCAGGTCCCAAGCCGAGGCCATCAGGCCCCCTAGCAGCGGCCCTTGGGCCTCCTAGCCCCGGTGATCAGGCCTCTAGCCCTGGCCATCAGGTCCCAAGCCGAGGCCATCAGGCCCCCGAGCCGCGGTCATCAGGCCGCCTAGCCGAGGCCATCAGGCCCCCTAGCCGCGGTCATCAGGCCCCCTAGCCCCGGCCATTAGGTCCCTGGCCGCGGCCATCAGGCCCCCTACCCCCGTCTCTGAGGCCCCCTAGTCCCGGTCATCAGGTCCCTAGCCGCGGCCATCAGGTCCCCTAGCCCCGGCCATTAGGTTCCTAGCCGCGGCCATCAGGCCTCCAACCCCCGTCTCTGAGACCCCTAGTCCCGGTCATCAGGTCCCTAGCCGCGGCCATCAGGTCCCTAGCCGCGGCCATCAGGTCCCTAGCCGCGGCCATCAGGCCCCCTGGCTCCGGCCATCAGGCCCCCTAGTCCCGGCCATCGGGTCCCAAGCCGCGGCCATCAGGCCCCCGAGCCGCGGCCATCAGGCCCCCTGGCCCCGGCCATCAGGCCCCCTAGTCCCGGCCATCGGGTCCCAAGCCGCGGCCATCAGGCCCCCTAGCCGCGGCCATCAGATCCCCTAGCCGCGGTCATCAGGCCGCCTAGCCCCGGCCATCAGGTCCCTAGCCGCGGCCATCAGGCCCCCAAGCCGCGGCCATCAGGCCTCCTAGTCCCGGCCATCGGGTCCCTCGCCGCGGCCATCAGGTCCCTAGCCGCGGCCATCAGGTCCCTAGCCGCGGCCATCAGGCCCCCTGGCCCCGGCCATCAGGCCCCCTAGTCCCGGCCATCGGGTCCCAAGCCGCGGCCATCAGGCCCCCGAGCCGCGGCCATCAGGCCCCCTAGTCCCGGCCATCGGGCCCCCTAGTCCCGGCCATCGGATCCCAAGCCGCGGCCATCAGGCCCCCGAGCCGCGGCCATCAGGCCACCTAGCCCCGGCCATCAGGCCCCCGAGTCCTGGCCATCGGGTCCCAAGCCGCGGCCATCAGGCCCCCTAGCCGCGGCCATCAGGTCCCCTGGCCGCGGCCATCAGGCCGCCTACCCCCGGCCATCAGGTCCCTAGCCGCGGCCATCAGGCCCCCTAGCCGCGGCCATCAGGCCCCCTAGTCCCGGCCATCGGGCCCCCTAGTCCCGGCCATCGGATCCCAAGCCGCGGCCATCAGGCCCCCGAGCCGCGGCCATCAGGCCACCTAGCCCCGGCCATCAGGCCCCCGAGTCCCGGCCATCGGGTCCCAAGCCGCGGCCATCAGGCCCCCTAGCCGCGGCCATCAGGTCCCCTGGCCGCGGCCATCAGGCCGCCTACCCCCGGCCATCAGGCCGCCTAGCCGCGGCCATCAGGCCCCCTAGCCGCGGCCATCAGGCCCCCAAGCCGCGGTCATCAGGCCGCCTAGCCCCGGCCATCAGGCCCCCTAGTCCCGGCCATCAGGCCCCCTAGCCGCGGCCATCAGTCCCCTAGCCGCGGCCATCAGGCCACCTGGCCCCGGCCATCAGGCCCCCGAGTCCCGGCCATCGGGTCCCAAGCCGCGGCCATCAGGCCCCCTAGCCGCGGCCATCAGGTCCCCTGGCCGCGGCCATCAGGCCGCCTAGCCCCGGCCATTAGGTCCCTAGCCGCGGCCATCAGGCCCCCTAGCCGCGGCCATCAGGCCCCCTAGTCCCGGCCATCGGGTCCCAAGCCGCGGTCATCAGGCCCCCTAGCCGCGGCCATCAGGCCCCCTACCTCTGTCTCTGAGGCCTCCTAGCCCCGGTGATCAGGTCCCTAGCCGCGGCCATCAGGCCCCTTAGCCGCAGCCATCAGGCCTCCTAGTCCCGGCCATCGGGTCCCAAGGCCGCGGCCATCAGGCCCCCTAGTCCCGGCCATCAGGTCCCTAGCCGCGGCCATCAGGCCCCCTAGCCGCGGCCATCAGGTCCCCTGGCCGCGGCCATCAGGCCCCCTAGCCGCGGTCATCAGGCCGCCTAGCCCCGGCCATCAGGCCCAATAGTCCCGGCCATCGGGTCCCAAGCCGCGGCCATCAGGCCCCCGAGCCGCGGTCATCAGGCCGCCTAGCCCCGGCCATCAGGCCCCCTAGTCCCGGCCATCAGGCCCCCTAGCCGCGGCCATCAGTCCCCTAGCCGCGGCCATCAGGTCGCAAGCCCCGGCCATCAGGCCCCCTAGACGCGGCCATCAGGCCCCCTACCCCCGTCTCTGAGGCCCCCTAGTCCCGGTGATCAGGTCCCTAGCCGCGGCCATCAGGCCCAATAGCCCCGGCCATCAGGTCCCTAGCCCCGGCCATCAGGTCCCTAGCCCCGGCCATCAGGTCCCTAGCCCCGGCCATCAGGCCCCTAGCCGCGGCCCTCAGGTCCCTAGCCGCGGCCCTCAGGCCCAATAGCCCCGGCCATCGGGCCCCCTAGCCGCGGCCATCAGGCCCCCTAGCCGCGGCCCTCAGGTCCCTAGCCGCGGCCCTCAGGCCCAATAGCCCCGGCCATCAGGTTCCAAGCCGCGGCCATCAGGCCCCCTAGACGCGGCCATCAGGCCCCCTAGCCGTGGTGGAATTTAATATGTTCAAATCATTTGAACATATGTGCAAAACATTTGAACATATTATTATATGCAAATCATTTGGGCATATGTGCAAATGATTGGACATATGTGCAAATGATTTGGACATATGTGCTAATGATTTGGACATATGTGCAAATGATTTGGACATATGTGCAAATGATTTGGACATATGTGCAATTGAATTAAACATATGTACTAATTATTTGAACAAATGTGCATGTGCAAATATTTGAACATATGTGCATGTGCAAATATTTGAACATACGTGCAAATTATTTGCACATATGTACAATTCATTATTTTACTTTGGTTTGCCATACGCTTTCCGTGCTTGGTGAGCAAACACTAACCTTGAGTAGTAAAAAATCACTTTCTAACCACCCCGGGCTCCCCCCCCCCCCCCCCCCCCAACCCCTCCTTCCCATGCGCTATGCCACCCCCCACCTATCCGCAGTCTCCCCTCTTGGGCCCAACGTCATAACATCACACGCCACATGCCGAGTTTCAGGACTGGGTCATATGAGCCCCTTTGATCTTGGCCCAATGAGTTCAAAAACAACTCACTGCCCGTCTTTCCTGTCAATAATATTTCTCATGGACAAAGGGCGAGTCTAATTCTGCCGAGAAAGGGAGAGTATGGTTGTCATACGTTAAAACTTGTATAATTTACTGATGAAATGTGCCTAATTTATTAGCACTGTGCATTCAGGTAATAGAAGTTTAATTGATATCTCTGAAACATTGGAAAGGAAAGGAGAATTATCTTAAGATAAGTTGACATGTTACGTCTTCACGGACGCCGCCGCCCCTACCGAAACTGGCCTAAGTAACAATGGGACAACCCGGCGAGTGACTACACGCGTAAGAATACCGCGTAACCAACCATTTTGCCTAATTAGGCCAGGTCATGCTCTGACCTATATTTCCAATTTGGATAATCCAATTTGTGCAATTTAAATGCTGGGTCTCGTAGTAGATTGGCTGTGTGATATTTTAGGAATGGGGGGAGTGTCTTTACTTTAATTTAATGTACTTCTCGTTGTGTTATTCTAATTGGATCTAAACTTAATTTCGACAACCCCAACTGGGTGTTCGTTCCGAATTCGGTCTTGCGTTAACACGTGGTGGCGAAGGCACTGAGGCGAAACGAAGTGGTTAAAGTTTCGATGATTTATTTAAACGCCCTTAAACCCAAATAAAACACAAGTCACGAACTCCGTTATCGGTGTCACTTACCTGGCAGCAGTTGGTGAAACTGCTGCCAGCCCCTTGCTCCGCAGGGCGGTGAATCCAACGTAAATCCCTCCTAGCTGGCTAGCTAAAACACGTCCTCCCGCAACGCCGCTGACTGACTAACTGACTTCAAACTCAATCCAAGCGGTGACATCACCGCTGTGGTTGCTATAGCAACTCACGCGCGCAAACTACAGTATGGCGCAAAAGCATTGGACCTGGGATACCACACTCCCCCTCCCTTTAAAACGTTCGCCCTCGAACGACTAAACCCAAATCACTAATATTATGACAGCGAAGTTGAACCATTATAAACACAAAGCAAAGATGATGTCATATAACCTGAATATTACCAGCGTTGAGAGCAAAACAAAAAGTCACACAATAGCCGTTGCCGGCAAAGTCTGTATCGTTCAAGGCCGAAGAGAGGTCACTGGGTCACCGATGTGGCCGACCGCGGAGTGATTCCGTGCTGGCGCCCGGGCCTCGTCCCGAGGCTCCACGGCATTGACGCCACCACTTGGTAACGCCAAGCGCGCCAAGGACGCCGCTGAAGCTGTCACAAATGCCGGCTGGGCCGGATCTGACACGACCAAAGTTCAGTTTCGGCCACCGCAGCAGCCAGGATGTCTGCGGCTGTAGCGACCACAAGTAGCGACGTCGTCAAGGATGTCGTCGCCATCCGGGCAGCCAGTGACTGTCGTAGCTGCAGTAGCAGCCGCTGCTATCGCGGACGCCGATGTTGTTGCGGACGTTGTCGCGGACGCCGATGTTGTCGCGGACGTTGTCGCGGACGCCGATGCTGCCGCCGATGGTATCGCGGACGCCGATGCTGCCGCCTAAGCCGACGCCGTGTTGTCGCGCACGCCGATGCTGATGATGGCGGTGACGCCGCCGATGTCTGCCGTAAGTTCGGCCGATGCTGTCGCGGACGCTGCCGCCGATGTTGTCGCCGTAAGTTCGGCCGATGAAGCCGCGGTCACCTATGATAACGGTGACGCCGCCGATGCCGATGATGGCGGTGACGCCGCCGATGTCTGCCGTAAGTTCGGCCGATGAAGCCGCGGTCACCTATGATAATGGTGACGCCGCCGATGCTGGTGCCTGGGGCGCCGCAGCTGCCGGTAGTTCGGCCGATGACGCGGCGGTCACCGATGACGCCGGTGACGCCCCTGATGCTGAGGACGCTGCTGGGGTTGCCGTCAAATCAGCACGAAGTAGCGCTCTTCTGGCGCTCTGTTTTGTCCCGCCAAGCACTTCAGCAGGCAGCCGTTCAACGAGTGAGGTCATCCAAGCCACATTGGCCCACACTTCCTCACGACACAAGCACTAGGTATTGGTGTGGTCATCAACCGTACAATGACACATCACACACAGGTCATCAGGTGTTACACCTTGTAACTCCAAGCGACTTAATCAACAGGTCATAATTTATAACCAATTTACTCCATAAGGATAACTGAAAAAGCCCACAAATTTACTATAGCAGCTAACACGAAGTATCTAAAGATATCCCAATGAACCACACACATGTAGCAGTTTTCACTCGTCATTCTCCAATTACAAACACATTCTTATTCCGTATTTTAGTCATATTCACATTCTTCATTTTCATTGCTACCACCCATACATTCGCTAGGGGGCACTCAATATTGTTTATCATTCCTCTCCATTCATTGGTCCATTGTTTCATCTCGCATTTCATTGGTCAAATTCCGCTAGTCTGTTTGCGAGACCAGCAATCCCGCGCAGATTATGTGTTGGGATTGCGCCGGCAACACGTCGGCACTAATGTCTGGTCTTCGACATTACAGGTAACTATTATAAACCTGTGTATTTGTTATTCTCACTAGCAGTATATGTATGTTACTTATTTAATGTCCATAGATATGGTATATTTCATATCGTAATGTATTGATAACTTGAGGATTATTGCATTATTATCTATTTAATTAGGCAGATTATGTGTTGGGATTGCGCCGGCAACACGTCGGCACTAATGTCTGGTCTTCGACATTACAGCTAATAAAGACCTCCCCAGCAACAAACAAGTGTGTGTGTTTGTCTCTCTCACCCCACGAGCACAATCTGTCACAATGGCGTCATGAACAGGATTGTGAGAGAGACATTTCACCCCACCCAACAGCTTTCACCCGGTCGACCAGAACGTCCCTGTGGCTGTACTGAGGGCAGCCATTCGTCCGTGGAGAACCCACCGGCCGGTCATCCGACCAAGACCTGGCTGCCACGCTCCACCTCACTGACCAACAGTCAGTGAACCGTCGACCGACAACTCAGCTTATGCTCACTGCCATGCAGCCCTAGGTGTATACCCAAGGGGCTGTTCAACGGTCAGTTTGAGCTTCTTCGCGCGTCATCGCTTCGTACGTCCAGCCATCGTTAAGCAGAGCTACACTTTTGACAGCAGTCAACAGCTTCACCGTACAACCGCAAGTTATCACCTCGTCGTCGCTGTTCTCACCGAACAGGAACCTCGCAAGACACGTGGTGAGACATTAATTACGTACGTTAAGCTTGATCCCTTATAGGCCTTACTTGATATACATGTATCCCTTTAATTTTACTGATTTACTTCCTTTGGTGATCAGTTGACATTCCTTTATTTCTTCTTTTCTATACGGCCGATTCTTCTTTTTTTTTTGCTTGTTTTTTTTAATTTATTTAATTAAGGTACCTCCGTTATGTTATGTGATGTTGATGTGGGCTTGTGAAATCCTCTCTTAATGCTAGCTACTTCAGAGAGAATTAAGCAGGTCTTCGTTAGCATTCTGTAACTGACTTAGTAAAGCATTAAGTGCGCATGCGTAAATAGTCACCTATTGGTTTAACTTCGTATCACTTTATTAACAATGAGCGGTTGCTCAGGGAAGTCCTTCTGAAGCCGGCTTACACTGAAGGAATTTTCTCAGCTGTTTCTCATTGTAAATATTTCGATTCATTTAGTTGATGAAATTCAACAGGTTACTCATCTCAGATATATTTTTTCTACATTATACAACTTCAAGGTGTTTCAATGTATGTGAAAGTTTTTTTTTTAATTTCTTTTTGCCATTTATTCGTTGCATAACAGTGTTTTTTGATTGTATGCGACCTTGAATGATATTGACCTTAACATTGAGAATAGTATAGTCTTTAGACAATCATTTTGCATTTGTGTGTCATCAGCTTCTAATCTATTTGCATATAATAGTACAATTATCTAGTTGATAGTTAAATCGTTTGGGGTTAATGAAATTAGTTTAAAGACTTATTTTAGTTTATAGTTTGATTTTACTCGTTTGTAGTTTTGGCTTTGTTGTGAATAGGACAAGCCTCAAATTTGTTTGGTAATCGTCGTGGTTAATATTAGGTATTGGATAGCTAGTAGATAGATAGATAGTACTTTATTTACTACATGCATGATTACTTTTTTTTTCTTAAAACATTGTAAGGTTAATACTTGCATGTCCGAGTAAGCTACTTAAGCTATATTACTTAAGTTAGGTGGATAGCAGGTTTACTTTATATCATTACCTTCCCATCATACATCACTCACCGTTATCATTCACCTATATCACTCACCTTTATCATTCATTTTATCATTAATGCATTTACATACTTCCATTTGACACTGACTTTAGCAGTCTTGCGAGAATTGACCCGATATTATTATCTGTTGTGTTTTTTTTTTTTGCATTAACTCGTATTACCCTTTTCAGATTGCTCGGAGACTTTAATCGTTCGGTCAAACGAGTTTGGTGTTTATCGTGCGTATGATTGACATTTTCTTGTAGATGGCTGATTGTTGATGTTGTATGACTGACGTCACCATTAGTTGCGTTGTCTTTGAATTGTATCTTCAATATTGCCAAATTTGTATGTGATTGTGAAGTAGTTTTGCTTCTGTGATTGGGTTACTTGTGTAGAACCCCTGTGTTTCAAAATGTCGCGAGATGGGTCTGAATTGCCAGACTCACAGGAGTTTGACTTGAAGGAACACTTAGCCACAATGCCACAAGAGGAAAGACTTTCGTTACTTAGAGAGTTTTTACCCTCCACAGACTTCGATAGGGGTGTGGAGATTGATCATAATGCTAGTCTCGATAGTGACGCTGATGTTAATGAGGGAAATCATCAACCTCATTTAGGACAAGCATCTCTTGTGTCGACTCCGGTCTTACCCGCCGTCAGGGATATTCGTTTACCAATATTCTCTGGGGATGGAGGGAAGGGGGAGTTGTCGTACTTCGAATGGAAATATGAGGTTCGTTGTCTCCTTGTTGAGAATCATCCCCAAACCATGGTATTGCAGGCCATACGTCGATCGTTGCGGGGCACTGCAGCCAAAATACTCCGGTACTTGGGCGAGTCAGTTACAACCAAAGCTATCTTTGCCAAGTTTGACTCTATATTTGGCGTTGTTCTAACAACAGAACAATTATTTGAAGAATTCTATGCTTCAAAACAGCGGCCAGGTGAGAGTGTCTCCGCCTGGGGATGTAGACTCGAAGAGTTACTTGCTCAAATCAGAGACCAGGGAGACTTGTCAGATGATGGAAGTGAACCCATGTTGAGAACTAAATTCTGGATGGGGTTAAAAGACCAGCATGTTAAAGAAGCCACTAGACATTATTTTGATGGGAAACACAAGTATGACAATCTGTTTAAACAAGTTAGACAAGTAGAGCATGAATTCCAAACGTCTACACAGTCTAAAGCGCGTGTTAACCAGCAGAGCGTGTCAAATGATGAACTTTTGCGCAAAATGGAATTGCTTATGCAAAAGGTTGATGACATGGGTCAAAGACTACAGTCTTTGGAAGTGGGAAAACAGTGTTCTGCAACTCCCAAATGCTCCAGCCCGAGAAGAAAACCTCCTTCAATACGGTGTAAACGATGTGCTCGTTTTGGTCACCCAGAGGATAAATGTAGGGCCCGGTTTCACGTAGATGGCAGGCATTTAAACGAGAATGCACCCTCCCACAGGGGCGAGGTCGAGGGTGTTCAGGAAGCAGCCCCACGGTTTTGAAGTTCAAATCCAAAGCTAACCTAGTTGGTGTGGCTAACGAGGTCCCAATGAGAGTGGCTGGCAAGGAGTGCACTGGGTTGATTGACACAGGATCACAGATAACCACTGTGGCCACAGGGTTTCTTAAAGACCACTTTCCTGACATAGAAATTGAATCTATTTCGTCCTTGTTAAATGTGGAAAGTGCTGGTGGTCATCAGCTTGGCTTTCAAGGTGTGGTAGAATTGGATTTGCAATTTACGGTGATTGACCAATCGGTGACTATTCCCACGCCTGTACTGGTTGTCGGAGACACCATGTACAATCGTTCTGTACCGGTCATTATTGGAACAAACGTCTTGCAATGTGTATCTGAATCGGACCTTCATTTAGCAGACATTGAAGATTCAACCAGTCGTTCATGGAAAGTGGCGACTCGTGCATTGCAGAATCGAAAATGCCTAGATACTCCTGAGTCCACTGTTGGGGAAGTTAAGTGCTGTAGGCAAGTACTTGTCCCGGGTAATTGCCAAGTGACTATCCATGGCATTGTTCGCGCTGGAGGAATCGGAAAGGTTCTCACGTTAAGTGAACAAGGGGATTACCAGTCTCTTCCCAATGGTGTCGTCTTGGTTCCATCTATTCAACACGTTGAGTCTTACTCGAAAGCGTCTACACGTGTTTCCATCCGAGTGCATAACCTGACGGGGCACGACATTACGATTCCTGCTAAATCTCAATTGTGTCAATTATCGCCTGTTGGCATGGTAAGTCAGCAGTGTAAGTCCGTGTCAGCACAGATGCAGACGACGACAACTGATATGAATCAGGATGCGCCCGAGCCCGCCTCTTTCCTGTCCAGATTTAACTTGGACACGATAGATCAGGAACATAGACAGAAACTATCGGACCTACTTACGAAAAGTAAGGACATATTTGCCCTGACTGACACTGACTTAGGTGGTGTGTCTACGGTAGAACATCCAATCAGACTGACTGACGAAACTCCCTTTAAGGAGAAGTATCGCAGGATACCCCCGCCCATGTATGAGGAGGTGAAACAACACCTTCAGGACATGCTTGACTGCGGCGTTATTCGACCCAGCAGTAGTCCATTTGCTTCACCTGTCGTTTTAGTTCGAAAGAAGGATGAGAGTCTGAGATTTTGTATAGATTACCGCAAACTGAACGCTCGGACTATCAAAGACGCTCACTCACTACCACGTATTGATGACACACTCGACGCCCTCTCTGGTGCTCGCTATTTTACATGTCTCGACCTCAAGTCTGGTTATTGGCAAGTACATGTTAAGGAGAGTGACAAAGAGAAGACCGCCTTTACGGCAGGACCTCTTGGCTTCTGGGAGTTTAATAGGGTCCCATATGGGCTAACGAACGCTCCGGCCACTTTTCAGCGGCTAATGGAGAGGTGTATGGCGGATATTCACTTGAAGGAATGTCTTTTGTATCTAGACGACATTATCGTCTTCTCCTCCACCATAGAGGAACATCTTGAGCGTCTTAAGAGAGTTTTCGAACGACTCAGACAATATGGTCTCAAACTGAAGCCCTCAAAATGCACGTTTCTTCAACCAAAGGTGAAATACCTAGGTCACGTGATATCCGCAGAAGGCGTACAAACTGACAGTGACAAAGCTTCCGCAGTAAAAGACTGGCCCAAACCTCAGAACGTCCAGGAGCTCCGAAAGTTCCTTGGCTTCACCGGGTTTTACCGTCGATTTGTTAAGGACTATGCCAAAATCTCACGGCCATTATATGACTTATTGAAGGGACAGACTGATGCGAAAACTGCGGTGAAGAAGGCTTGCCGTTTAGTTCGCTTTGACTGGAAAACCGCCCAAGATGATGCGTTCCGTGATTTAATTGACCGTCTCACTAGTTCACCCATTTTAGCTTTTGCTAATTTTAAACTACCATTCAAATTGCATACTGATGCCAGCCTTCAAGGGTTGGGAGCCATTTTGTATCAGGAACAAAATGGCGTCGACAGAGTCATTGCTTACGCCAGTAGGGGTCTCTCACCCTCTGAGCGTAATTATCCAGCCCACAAACTGGAGTTTCTTGCGTTGAAATGGTCTGTATGTGATAAATTTAGGGATTATCTTCACGGCAGCCATTTTACTGCGTTTACAGACAACAACCCACTGACATATGTCTTGACCACTGCCCGGCTTGATGCCACAGGTCATCGCTGGCTCGCGGAACTCACCAACTTTGACTTTGACGTGAAGTATCGTTCTGGAAAGACTAATGTTGATGCCGATGCATTGTCCAGAATACCATGTACCCTTAACTCAGACGTAACAACCGCAATATGTCACACCCAGCACGTTCCAGGCGTGGAGACTATGCTCACGAATCCCACAGTGATAGATCAGTTGGGAGAAACCGCTCTGCCATCCATAGCGGCAGAAGAATGGGTCAAATGGCAGGCCGAAGATCCAGTTATTTCGGATGTCATTCATTATCTTACAGGAGAATCTGTTGAGTCGGACGATCCCGCGGTTAAGACGCTATTACGCTACGTGAAATCGTTGGTCTTTCGCCACGGTATATTGTTTAAGCGACGCTTAGTTAACGAAGAGGAAGTTCTCCAACTAATACTGCCAAGACGATTCCACCAGTTAGCTTTCAGAGGTGTGCACGACGAGGTCGGCCATTTAGGCCGAGACAGGACTGTCGACCTGCTTCAGGCTAGATTTTACTGGCCTGGCATGACCCGCGATGCTGACAATTATGTAAAAACCTGCACGACTTGTATCAAACGGAAATCGAAGATCCAGACTGTTCCGTTGGTCAATGTAAAAACAACACGCCCACTAGAGTTGGTCTGTATGGATTATCTGTCCCTGGAAGAATCTAGAGGGAAGGTTAAGGACATTCTCGTTATTACCGATCATTTCACTCGCTACGCTACCGCGATTCCTACTAAAAACCAGACCGCTCAAACTACCGCAAACGCTCTCTTCAAGACGTTTATCACTAATTTCGGCTTTCCTGAACGGCTCCACAGTGATCAGGGGCGCAACTTTGAATCTCGCATTATCGCAGAATTGTGCCAACTTTGTAAAATCCACAAATCAAGAACGACTCCCTATCACCCTATGGGGAATGGGCAAGTCGAGAGGTTTAATTCAACATTGCTTGGCATGTTGGGTACCTTATCAAGCGATAAGAAAGCCAACTGGAAGGACTATGTCGCGCCACTTGCACATTCATACAATTGTACGAAGAATGACACTACAGGGTTCTCCCCATTCTTTCTTATGTTCGGGAGACAACCCCGTCTTGCCGTTGACATGACGCTCGGTGTCACGGAGGACGTAAATGAACGTACGGAAACTTACCTTACATATGTCAAGCGACTGAAAGACAGACTGAACTACGCATACCGAGTTGCGGCGACTCAAATTGAGGCGCGACAAAGTCGACAAAAACATGGGTATGACGATAGTCACGTACTGACAAACACATCAGTAACAACAGGAGACAGAGTGCTTGTCAAGCAGACTGGTTTTGAAGGCCCTCATAAACTGGCGAATCGCTGGTCTGATGAGGTCTACAAAGTTATCAGCCAGCCCAATGACACCATTCCGGTGTACAAAGTGATGAAGGAAGATAGGACAGGAAAAGCCAGGGTAGTGCATAGGAATCTCCTACTTCCGGTTGGGTTGCTGGACTTTGGGCCACCATCTGACGCGCTCGACCCTGTTATCCCGCGTCGTAGGTTGCGGCCGCGTCAGAAAGATGCAATTACGGCCGACACACATTCCTCCGGGGATGATAGTGATGTTTGTCTTCAATATGTGTCTCATCCTAACGTGTCTCGAAATAATGCACGTCTCAACCACACGGGCGCCATACCCGATGAGAACCCCAGTTTGGAGGCTTCTGGTTCCTTCCATAGTGACCAGCCTCCCGAACCGGCGGTAGAACGTCATCATGACGTCGAGGAACCTGTGCCACCGGATATTGCGCGCGGCGAAGTGATGCCTCGTCAGTCTGTGCGCGAATGTCGTACACCGACATTTTTTGCTGCTGGAGACTCCCAGGAACCAGTGCCGCTTGATAGGGTGCAGGACGAAACGTTGCCACGTCGGTCAGGACGCGAACGCCGTCCTCCTGCCTGGTTTACTTCAGGGAATTTTGTCTCCCACGCGGCCAGTGTTGCTCCGAATACTTCGGATGTGTTCACACACGTTGTGGAAATATTTGTTTGATGTTTTACAGTATGTATTTACTTTGCATGTATCGAATATCGTATTGCAGGCATTACTGATGCCAGAAATGTGTGATTTATTGCATTTACAGATGCTGTGTGAATGCCGGAAGTGGTATGAATTAATTGAATATGTTAACTTGTGTATGTTTAATGTTTTGGAAGTTAACGTGTGTATGTATCGTAACTTCCGACGAGACAAGTGTATATATATCCACATAAATGCTCTGTTTTGTTTGCTTGTAACATGTCAAGGGACGACATGATTTTAACCCAGGGGGCAATGTAGCAGTTTTCACTCGTCATTCTCCAATTACAAACACATTCTTATTCCGTATTTTAGTCATATTCACATTCTTCATTTTCATTGCTACCACCCATACATTCGCTAGGGGGCACTCAATATTGTTTATCATTCCTCTCCATTCATTGGTCCATTGTTTCATCTCGCATTTCATTGGTCAAATTCCGCTAGTCTGTTTGCGAGACCAGCAATCCCGCGCAGATTATGTGTTGGGATTGCGCCGGCAACACGTCGGCACTAATGTCTGGTCTTCGACATTACAGGTAACTATTATAAACCTGTGTATTTGTTATTCTCACTAGCAGTATATGTATGTTACTTATTTAATGTCCATAGATATGGTATATTTCATATCGTAATGTATTTATAACTTGAGGATTATTGCATTATTATCTATTTAATTAGGCAGATTATGTGTTGGGATTGCGCCGGCAACACGTCGGCACTAATGTCTGGTCTTCGACATTACAGCTAATAAAGACCTCCCCAGCAACAAACAAGTGTGTGTGTTTGTCTCTCTCACCCCACGAGCACAATCTGTCACACACATAATCACCGGTAACTCGTATCAGATAAAAATTCACCAAAATCCGCCCCCTGCAATACCTTGACACAAACACACACTGTGGACGTAACTCCCCTGCCAGCCCAAAACTCCTGCTAGGCAGCCCATTGTCTTGGTTTCCAGCCCGTACCAGGCCAACTACCCTGCGAGGACACACCGTGGTCGGCGACTCTCAAGATGGCAAAAAAAACGGAATATTCTATCACGCCAGGCGCAACAGGCTCATGAAGACCTGAGGCAACCTGGCTGTGACGTAAACCGCCCTCTACCTCACAGTTGGGGATTGATGCTGGACGGCGTCACCGAAGTGATCTACCTGGATCCAGCATGTCACCCAGTGCTTCAGAACAGCCACTTGACAAAAAAACAAAAAACACATCCACCGCTTATACTTGCGTGGGAAAACATGGCACCGAATCATGCCCCGCCAAACCACCTCAAAAAAAAAAACCCTGTGCCCCACTACACCGCCTGAACCATAAATTCCCAAGACCATTTTCAACCGAGTCCGATCCCATCCAGTGTCACACCACATATCAACATGTATTCGAAACCGGGGCCACATCTTCCAAAGAGTTACCGCCCAAAACCAGTTTTGGCGGGAACGCGCACTCCTCGACCAATGAGAGACCGGCATTTCGATCACGTGACGGCCTCACCCTGTCGAACATTCTAGAACTTTGAAAGGTCCGCCATCTTTGCAAAAAAATACAAATCACAGAAATCTGCCAACTCCAGTTTCGTTAACACTGGTTAAAGTCTTAAAATTTATACCAAACGAGTCTTTGTTTAAATCCCCCATCCTGACAAAATCTAGTCTAAACATTCAAGCCATTCACCTGTCCTGTGAACACCCTGGTGAATCAATTTCATCCCCACTCAACACCAATGTCACCATGCCGCATGCGGCAGTGCGCTCGCCATTTTGCCACCTGTCGGCTGGGTTGGGTGCAGACTCCGCTAAGCGAGAGTGATGCAGTTGCCCCTGATGGGGGTTGCCAGCGAACGGCACAGCGCTTGGGGGCCCATAACCAACCCCCTCTGGCCTGTAACCATCCCACCTAACGCTTTGAGTTCGGTTGCTGACACCCTGAGTAGCCTGCTCGCCGAACACGGTGTCATGGGCGCGGCCATCTTGCATTCCCCTTATAACATCAACCTGCTGAGAATCCCGCGCAAACTCGCTTTTGGCGGGACGCGCACTCCTGGGCCAATCAGGGGCCGGCATTTCGGTCACGTGATTGCCCGGCCGATTTGGGGAAGAAGGCAGAGCCGCCATCTTAGAATTGTGCAACAAAATTGGAGGCGCACCCCTAGCTGAGCTCTCCTCGCCTACCTGAGCCTCGACGGGTCCCAAATCATATTCCTCACGCTTCTCGGACTGAATCCCCACATGGTCACGTATCCCACGGCCTAAATTTCCAACCCTCTCTCCGTGAACGGGGAAGTCTATATCGTCGTCACCTGGTCACTCAAACACTTTCTAACATAGCCATGAATTCTAACCCACGGCGTTCCGCAATGTTGCCACTTGTCGCTCAACCACGTGAAAAGACCGCTGGTTCACGGCACCAAATGTGATATTTTAGTAATGGAGGGGGGGAGTCTTTACTTTACTTTAATGTACTTCTCGTTGTGTTGATCTTATTACTTCTAAACTTAATTTCGACAACCCCAACTGGGTGTTCGTTCCGAATTCGGTCTTGCGTTAACACGTGGTGGCGAAGGCACTGAGGCGAAACGAAGTGGTTAAAGTTTCGATGATTTATTTAAACGCCCTTAAACCCAAATAAAACACAAGTCACGAACTCCGTTATCGGTGTCACTTACCTGGCAGCAGTTGGTGAAACTGCTGCCAGCCCCTTGCTCCGCAGGGCGGTGAATCCAACGTAAATCCCTCCTAGCTGGCTAGCTAAAACCCGTCCTCCCGCAACGCCGCTGACTGACTAACTGACTTCAAACTCAATCCAAGCGGTGACATCACCGCTGTGGTTGCTATAGCAACTCACGCGCGCAAACTACAGTATGGCGCAAAAGCATTGGACCTGGGATACCACAGCTGCACTGCGTAATATTGAGAGAACCGTGCTTGCGTCCACCACGGGCACAGCCATGCGATGAACTGTCCCGGCCTGTCCACGACAACCAAGCCGTTGAATATGCGAGACCACTGCATTATGTATTATAGAGACAGTGGCGGATCCAGCGGGGGGGCTACTGCGGCTATAGCCCCTACCCGCTTGTCAAGCCGCAGAAGCCCCGACAGGTTCAGCTCCCGAGAATAAAGAAGCCTATCCCTGTCCACTAGCCGCAACCTGATGCTGAAGAAGGGCCAGTGACCACCCCCCACGCCCCCCGCTTCCGCCGCCTATGCACTGTTATTTCGAAATTAAAGCCGCCCCCCCCCCTCCCCCACCCCCTAACTTCTGGGCCCGTAAGTTTGAAACGGCCAGGGCCAAATATTTCGCCCTAGAATAGGATATTAGCATCGCGCGGAGCGAATTATGTTTGCCTTCGCCGTTCGAACTTACGGGCCCTGGATTCGCCCCTGAGAGAGATGTATTCTAATTCTCCACGGTGAACGTGCGTGGAGAAATAGGGTACAGCCATGCGATGAGCTGTCCCGGGGTTTTCACGGCAACCTAGCCATGAAATATGCGAGACCAACGCATCATGTAGTATAGAGAGATGGACCCTAATTCTCCACGGTGAACGTGCGTGGAGAAATAGGGTACAGCCATGCGATGAGCTGTCCCGGCCTTTTCACGGCAACCTAGCCATGAAATATGCGAGACCAACGCATCATGTAGTATAGAGAGATGGACCCTTATTCTCTACGGTGAACGTGCGTGGAGAAATAGGGTACAGCCATGCGATGAGGTGCCCCGGGCTTTTCACGCAACCAAGCCGTGAAATATGCGAGACCAATGCATCATGTAGTATAGAGAACCTAATTCTCCACGGTGACCGGGCGTGGAGAAATAGGGCACAGCCATGCGATGAAGAGTCCCGGGCTTTTCACGCAAGCAAGCCGTGAAATCTGCGAGACCAATGCATCATGTAGTATAGAGAACCTAATTCTCCACGGTGACCGGGCGTGGAGAAATAGGGCACAGCCATGCGATGAGGTGTCCCGGGCTTTTCACGCAACCAAGCCGTGAAATATGCGAGACCAATGCATCATGTAGTATAGAGAACCCAATTCTCCACGGTGACCGGGCGTGGAGACATAGGGCACAGCCATGCGATGAAGTGTCCCGGGCTTTTCACGCAACCAAGCCGTGAAATATGCGAGACCAATGCATCATGTAGTATAGAGAACCTAATTCTCCACGGTGACCGGGCGTGGAGAAATAAGGCACAGCCATGCGATGAGGTGTCCCGGGCTTTTCACGCAAGAAAGCCGTGAAATATGCGAGACCAATGCATCATGTAGTATAAAGAGATGGAACCTAATTCTCCACGGTGAACGTGCGTGAAGAAATAGAGCACAGCCATGCGATGAGGTGTCCCGGGCTCTTCACGGCAAGCAAGCCGTGAAATATGCGAGACCAATGCATCATGTAGTATAAAGAGATGGAACCCATTTCTCCACGGTGAACGTGCGTGGAGAAATAGGGCACAGCCATGCGATGAGGTGTCCCGGGGTTTTCACGGCAACCTAGCCGTGAAATATGCGAGACCAACGCATCATGTAGTATAGAGAGATGGACCCTAATTCTCTACGGTGAACGTGCGTGGAGAAATATGGTACAGCGATGCGATGAGCTGTCCCGGCCTTTTCACGGCAACCTAGCCATGAAATATGCGAGACCAATGCATCATGTAGTATAGAGAGATGGACCCTAATTCTCTACGGTGGCCGTGCGTTGAGAAATAGGGCACAGCCATGCGATGAGGTGCCCCGGGCTTTTCACGCAACCAAGCCGTGAAATATGCCAGAACAATGCATCATGTAGTATAGAGAACCTAATTCTCCACGGTGACCGGGCGTGGAGAAATAGGGCACAGCCATGCGATGAGGTGTCCCGGGCTTTTCACGCAAGCAAGCCGTGAAATCTGCGAGACCAATGCATCATGTAGTATAGAGAGATGGACCCTAATTCTCTACGGTGGCCGTGCGTTGAGAAATAGGGCACAGCCATGCGATGAGGTGCCCCGGGCTTTTCACGCAACCAAGCCGTGAAATATGCCAGACCAATGCATCATGTAGTATAAAGAGATGGAACCTATTTCTCCACGGTGAACGTGCGTGGAGACATAGGGCACAGCCATGCGATGAGATGTCCCGGGCTTTTCACGCAACCTAGCCATGAAATATGCGAGACCAATGCATCATGTAGAATAGAGAGATGGACCCTAATTCTCTACGGTGAACGTGCGTGGAGAAATAGGTTACAGCCATGCGATGAGGTTTCCTGGGGTTTTCACGGCAACCTAGCCGTGAAATATGCGAGAGCAACGCATCATGTAGTATAGAGAGATGGACCCTAATTCTCTACGGTGAACGTGCGTGGAGAAATAGGGTACAGCGATGCGATGAGCTGTCCCGGCCTTTTCACGGCAATCTAGCCATGAAATATGCGAGACCAATGCATCATGTAGTATAGAGAGATGGACCCTAATTCTCTACGGTGGCCGTGCGTTGAGAAATAGGGCACAGCCATGCGATGAGGTGCCCCGGGCTTTTCACGCAACCAAGCCGTGAAATATGCGAGACCAATGCATCATGTAGTATAGAGAACCTAATTTTCCACGGTGACCGGGCGTGGAGAAATAGGGCACAGCCATGCGATGAAGAGTCCCGGGCTTTTCACGCAAGCAAGCCGTGAAATATGCGAGACCAATGCATCATGTAGTATAGAGAACCTTATTCTCCACGGTGACCGGGCGTGGAGAAATAGGGCACAGCCATGCGATGAGGTGTCCCGGGCTTTTCAGTCAAGCAAGCCGTGAAATATGCGAGACCAATGCATCATGTAGTATAAAGAGATGGAACCTATTTCTCCACGGTGAACGTGCGTGGAGAAATAGGGCACAGCCATGCGATGAGATGTCCCGGGCTTTTCACGCAACCAAGCCGTGAAATATGCGAGACCAATGCATCATGTAGTATAAAGAGATGGACCCTAATTCTCCACGGTGAACGTGCGTGGAGAAATAGGGCACCGCCATGCGGTGAGGTGCCCCGGGCTTTTCAAGCAAGCAAGCCGTGAAATATGCGAGACCAGTGCATCATGTAGTATAAAGAGATGGACCCTAATTCTCCACGGTGAACGTGCGTGGAGAAATAGGGCACCGCCATGCGGTGAGGTGCCCCGGGCTTTTCAAGCAAGCAAGCCGTGAAATATGCGAGACCAGTGCATCATGTAGTATAAAGAGATGGACCCTAATTCTCCACGGTGAACGTGCGTGGAGAAATAGGGCACAGCCATGCGATGAGGTGCCCCGGGCTTTTCACGCAACCAAGCCGTGAAATATGCGAGACCAATGCATCATGTAGTATAGAGAACCTAATTCTCCACGGTGACCGGGCGTGGAGAAATAGGGCACAGCCATGTGATGAGGTGTCCCGGGCTCTTCACGGCAAGCAAGCCGTGCAAGCAAGCAACCAAATTTCCCCCATTGCTTAGCATGAGAGACAGCGTGAGCGACAGGATCATCGCCATATTCAGTCTATGACAATCTGTCCCCCCCCCCCCCCCGCATCCCCATGTCCCTAAACCCACGTGGATATCATGTACACCCATGCCAAGCCGCAATGATCTCTTTCAGATTCTTTGTGATTAAAAAGGCATCGATAGAAATCGTCAGAGCCAGGGTTAATCATTCTATTAACGTAAGCGATAACCGGGACGGTTCATGTCCAACTTAAAAAATGTATGTTTCATTTCACGTCTTGGGTTTTGGTCACTGAGCGACTCTGACCAGGGTTGAGTTGCCGAGCACGGTCGACCGCCGCGAACATTTTGGTCAGTCGGACCTCGCTATGCAACGACATTGGTCACCTCAAAGTATTTCCATTTGTTGCGGGGATATCCACTAAATAATTATACTTACTTTGGAAATAGCAGCACAATCTAAATGGTGCAAAATATTGATAAATAAAAGATACTTATAAAGCATCGATATTTACGGGGTTCTCCCCACTTATTTGAGAAGAATCGTCGTCCAGAGCCCTGCTCTTGATCGCGGCAAACCATACCCCACCTCCGTTTCAAAATTGTACGCGTCCTTGACCAGTCCCCGA
This sequence comes from Arenicola marina, assembly GCA_964019135.1. NCBI lineage: Eukaryota > Metazoa > Annelida > Polychaeta > Arenicolidae > Arenicola > Arenicola marina. Next base: position 2,981,051 of record OZ025253.1, on the reverse strand, counting down.
AGTTCAAATCCTTATTAGTCGTTGCCGATGGCGTGCGCACGCGGTCGACACCCATAAGCAACGCACCCATGATGGCACACCGACGCAATAAACCACCTCGTAGTTTGGAGTGCGCGTGCGCGACACACTCTGTTGCGCATCCGGGTCGAAGTTCACGGCACACAAACATGCACTCATAGGGGTCAAATACCCTAGACGACAGTGTAACAGTACAATTGGACAGTGACAGATGCTTTCAAAGCTGATATACACTCAAGTAGGAACCAAACTATCTCTGCTGACATCTGTAGTTTATTTTCTGTCACTATTTTCGGTTGTTGGAAGTAGAATAGACTGTAAAAATGTAGAGAGAAGCATCAGTACTGGCAGTGGCCTACTCGCTGTGTTATAAATCATAATGTAGCCTTGTACGTAGTTGTACGGCAACGGAATAGCACATGGGGCGGATGTGGAGGTGAGATGCGCCCCCTCCCCCCCCCCCCTCCCCCCACACACACCTTGGAAATATGACCATGCACTGTAAAAGTCCCCCATTCAGGGGCGGATCTAGAAAGGGTGGGGGTCCGACTGGGGTGGGGGGGGGACTTGATTTCCAACTTCGAGGGGGGAGCGGCAAGGGGGGGGGGGGGCAAGGGAGGGTCGTGTTCCCAGATCACGAAGAATAAATTTCTTTATTCCCAGGTCATAATCAATTAAAAGCACAACACTCCGCATTCAATGGAAGATTCACGGTCATTTAATATTAAAATTCCCAGTTCACGATTGATGAAAATCCTTGATCACGGCAGTCGGCTAATACCCAATTCCCAGTTCAAGAAGAATTATTTTCCTCATTCCCCGTTCACGGTGAAATGAAAAGCCCAATCCCGAGGAACGCAAATAACACTTGCCCATCCACCTTAGATGGCCTTGATTTTGCATGCGGAGAAAAATGTCATTCTCCCCCAAAAATTGTCATTGAAAAAGTTTCGACTTTAACAGTCCCTAAGAAGGCTTAATATCCCTTTGCTTGAGGGGGTTGGGTTTAATCCCCCTCCCCCCTCCTTGGATCTGTCTGGCTTGCATCTACAAAGTGTCATTCTGTGATGTATTTCATTGGAAAGCACAGTTACAGTGTATGGTCATGTTCCCAAGGGCAACCCCCCCCCCCCCTACTTATATTCCCATTCACTGTATGCATCGCCTGCATTCGGCAGATTCTCGAGATGCACCCCCCCCCCCCTTCCCCTCCCAATTATAAAAACTAGTTCCGCCCCTGTAGCGCCAGAAGTTTGGGGTTATGTGCAACCAACTACCAACTAGTCATTTACCTATAGAATTAATGGGGGGTGAGGGGTAGAGCAGTGCTTAAATGACATAGGCGAGTGGGGCGGCACTGGTGCAGTCGTTAGGCGTGCTAGACTGTAGTCAATCAATGGGGCCTGGTCTTGTGTCAAGGCCTGGACACCTAATCCGCGTTATGTTTGATCCATTTGAGGTTGTTTGGCCCAATTTATTTTATTTCCCAAGTTGGTAGGATCTATATAACCCCCCAGCCTATGGTCAAATCCGAGAGTGAATCTGGCAAAACCGTGTCATCAATTGTCACTAAGTTTTTATACCGTTCAGCTCGCGCACGATCTTCTTCTTTTGCCGTTGCTTTTTGTGGTACATGTACCGCAAAGTATTGCGACCCGTAGGCAAGAGCCCAGTTAGTCCTTATTGCCAGAGGTCGGCATTCCACGATCTCGTAAAAAATGCCTGAAGTCTGTCTTTATTCCATAAACAAAAATACATACATACATACATACATACATACATACATACATACATCCTCTTCAACCGTCATAGGACCGTACGGCCTCTTGGTTGATTTTCATCGTTTCTTCACTTAATTCAAACTCAAATTTGGTAGTGCGCATAGCTGCGAAGTCGTCCGGGGCGGTTTTATAATATACTGTTTCCAGCATCTGTCAATCCTATTTTTGAAGGCGTTTAGGGATGGTGCCATGACAACCTCGTCTGGAAGACCATTCCATACGTTTGTGATTCTCATGCCGAAGAAATGGGCCCTAGCTTGTGTGTTACAGTACCTCTTGGCTAGTTTAAGGCCGTGTCCTCGCGTCGTTTGACTGGTGGATAGGGGTAGGAGCGATGTGCTATTTACCTTATATATACTGTGTAGGTGTTTATATACGTCGATGAGGTCTCCTCGGTAACGTCTATACATTAGCGATGGCATGTCTAGGTGTTGTAGCCTTTGTTCATAGCTTAGGCCTTCCATATGCCTGGTATGAGCCTTGTCGCCCGTCTCTGGACGCTCTCAATCAGATTTATGTCTTTTTTTGTAGAGCGGGTTCAACACAACATTTCCATATTCTAGGTGGGGTCGTACCATAGTTTGGAACAGCTGTTTCATGGTCGGTCCGTCAAGGTGGGTGAATGATCTTCTGATGAGGCCCAGGATTCGATTTGCTTTGGCTGCAGCCTTTCCTGCGTGGTCCGAGAATTTAAGTTTGTTGTCCACCCAAAACCCTAGGTATTTTTCCAAGTTGGTTTCCTCTAGTGTAGTTCTTGCATTGCCATCCGCCATTGGGTATGTGCCTTTTGGTGATGACTGTCTCCCGAGGTGCATGACTTTGCATTTGGTTGGGTTAAAACGCAGCTGCCACTTGGTCGACCATTCCGTTAGTCGGTCCAGATCTTCTTGTAGGGCTTGCCTGTCTATGCTACTTTTAATTTCCCGTCCCATTTTGGTGTCGTCGGCAAACATGTGTATAAGAGAGGATATGGAGTGAGGCATGTCATTTATAAAGGTTATGAATAGCACTGGCCCTAACACCGATCCCTGTGGAATCCCACTTGTTACGCTGGTCCATGACGATTCGGTTCCTGCTATGACAACCCGCTGGCGTCTTGTCATGAGGAAGCTCCTTGTCCAGCTCAGGACTGGTCCCGTCACCCCGTATGCTTCCATTTTGTGTAGTAGCCGTTCACAGTGTCGAAAGCTTTGGCGAAGTCAAGGTATATAGTGTCTATTGCCCCGCCTCTGTCTAATATTTCGGTCCAATTTCCTATAACTTCGAGAAGTTGAGTGGTGCACGATCGTCCATTTACGAACCCATGTTGCGCGTCTGATAGGATATTATTTGTAACCAGGTGGTTCATTAATGCTTTGCGAACAACTCTCTCCATGACTTTGCAGACCACCGAGGTTAGGCTGACCGGTCGGTAGTTGTTAACTTTGGACTTGTCTCCTTTCTTAAAAATGGGTGTGACATGTCCCTCCTTCCATGACATAGGCACTGTTCCTTCACTCAATGATTTCCTGAAGAGTGTGAACAGGGGGCCTGCCAGAATTTCTGCACATTCTTTTAGCACTCTTGGATGGATTTTATCTGGGCCTGGTGCCTTTGCTGGATTCTGTTTTCGAAGTAGTTGGGCTATATCTTCTATACTAAAGTGGACATCGTCTAGTTGTTGTGCCACTTCAGTTGGGGTTGTCTGCGGCATGTCATTCAAGTTTTCAAGTGTGAACACACTGCTGAAGAAGTTGTTTAGCATGTGAGCTTTTTCATCATCTTGGTCGGCTATCGATCCATCTTCCCTCTGTAAGTTTGCCACTCCGGATCTAGTTTTCAGTTTACATGAGACGTATCTAAAGAAAGCCTTTGGATCTGATTTAGAGATTTTGGCAATGTCTTTCTCGTAATCCCGGATCGCTGACCGTATTTCTTTTTTTGCTCGGTTTCGTTCCGCGGCATACGCCAAGTAATCTTGCCATTCTCCGGTATCCTTATAGCGTGCAAAGGATTTATGTTTTTTCTTTACTTGGGCCATTGCTTTTTTGCTTAGCCAGAGCGGTTTCTTGTGTGGGAGCGGTCTTGAGGTTGAGATTGATCTGTGGGGTACATGGGCATTTGTTGCCTTTAATATTGCATCACTGATTTCTTCCCACATTTCATCGACTGGTTGGTTCTTCAGTTTGTCTTCCCAGTTCACCAGTGCCAGTTGCTCCCTCATTTTGTCATAGTTGCCTTTGTCGTAAGATTATTTCTTCAGTTTCGTCCTGATTTGTGGTATGTAACAATTGAATTTCCAGGTCAGCACAACATGGTGGCTCTTACCGATGGGGGTTCCGTATTCCAATTTACTGACCATTCCTTCCTCGTTGGTCATGACAAGATCCAGAATGTTGGCGTGTTGATTGGCTCTGTAGTGTGTTGGCTCATTGACATGTTGGTATAAGAAACAGTCCTGGAATGTAGTAACAAATTCATGTGAGGGGTGCGATTCTGGTGCATTTGCTATCTCATCACTCAATTCAATTTCTGGATAGTTGAAATCTCCCATTATTAGCAGGTGGCTGTCATTACAGTTCGTGGCTTCTGTCGTGTTTGTAAGTCCGGATATGTTATAGCCCACACCGTGTATACAACCTCAAGGGAGAACGACTTCCGTTTTCCGGTTTAATAAAAGAAAGCAAGAAAGTACAAAACTGTTGTCGTGGTTTAATCCGGAATAATAGATATAACATTGGCGACGAGGATTAAAATCGAAGTCCAGTCTGTGAATCTGCGTGATATTGCGGACGAGCTGAAGATGGATGGTGAGAAAGGTCCACTTCCAAAATTTGACTGTTTTTCACAACCCGCCACGCTTGGTACCCGCTGGAAGCGGTGGCTACTGTCGTTTGAACTGTTTGCTGACGGCAAAGGACTGATAGTCGCGGAGGGGACTACGAACACCACCAAGCAAAGGAGAAGAGCCCTGTTGTTGCACTACGCAGGGACGGATGTTCAAGACATCTTTCTGACGCTGCCGGACACCGGTGATGCGACAGAATACACGAAAGCTGTGGAGGCCCTGAACACTTACTTTGTGCCGAAAGTCAATGTGGCACAAGCCAGACACGAGCTCCGTCAGCTAAAGCAGAAGGAGGGGGAGACTGTACAGCAGTTTGTCACTCGCTTGAGGCAAGCAGGCAAGGATTGTGGCTATGGTGCCGAACTGGATAATCAGATCAGAGACGAACTTATCTACAAATGTGCATCTGACAACATTCGCCGAAAGCTGCTAGAGCAGGGTGTTGACCTCACTCTGACCCGTGCTCTAGAGCTGGCAGAGCAGACTGAGAAAGTGGATGCTCAGATGGGTTTGCTCAGTGGATTGACACTTTCAAACACTGTCAACGTGAACCGGGTGTCCGGGCCCAAACCCAGTGATAAATACCACCGCCCAAGTCAAGGACGAAGGGGTGGCAGTGACAGGGGCCATGACACCAGGGACTGGAAATCCACAAAGGAGGTGACCTGCTACCGATGTGGGGGGAAATGTCATTTTGGGAAGGATCCGACATGTCCGGCTACAGGAAAAACATGTAAGAAATGCGGCGGGAAGAATCACTTCATGAAAGTATGTAAGACGAAGTCCCGTAAAAGCTATAATGTGAATAGCGTGAGCTCTGACGGGGCCAACACAGATTATGCATTTGCTGTTGGAGACTCCAAGGAAGGGGATGCAATGATGGTAATCACTGTAGGTGGGGTGAGCCTACAGATACTCATCGATTCCGGGGCCAACAGCAATATTGTTGATGAAGATACCTGGGAATACCTCAAATCCCAGAACATACAGTGTACATCAAAGAAAGGAGGCAACCAGTTGAGTCCCTACGCCACTTTGGTACCCTTAAAAGTAAAAGGAACATTTGTCTGCGAAGTCCAGGTGAGAACGCGCAGTGTGAAGGCAGAGTTCCGGGTGATAGAAGGTAGGGGTGTACCACTGCTAGGCAAACAGACCGCAATGGACCTGGGAGTCCTGAAAATTGGATATGACGTCGCTGCAGTCCATGAAGCAGGGAAAGGCCTGCAACAGCAGTACCCCAAAGTGTTCGAAGGGGTTGGGAAGCTGAAGGATAAACAAATAAAGCTTCACATCAATGAAGTTGTACCATCAATTGCAACCGTATATTGTCTTCTGTATTTGAGTTTGGTGATCTGTATATGACCCCAATCAGTAGGCTGTCTTACCCTTTCAGTGATATGTTATACCATACTGATGCATCACAGAAGTTTGTAACTTTGAATTCATTCGATTTTAGGTTGTTCTTTATGTACAATGCTGATCCTCTGCCTTTGATGTTATGGTACAATATGTAACCCGGTATATTCAGTTCTTGCTCGGTAGTATCCCATTGGGAGTTCTTGGGCTTGATCTCAGTGATTCCGATAATGTCAGGATTACTGTCGTAAATACGATTCATCAGCTCAGCTTTTTTGTTCGTAAAAGTATCAGTATTGGTGTAGAAACAATGTAAGCCTTGATTTGACGCGGCAGTGTTGGTATTTACAACAGGTTTTGCTGGTGGAGTCACTATTGGAATGACTCTGTGGTGGTCCTGGGCATGGACTCTGGGATTCGTCGCTGTTGGTTCACAATCTTGCCTTTCCATATTTTCCATTCTTCCTCTCCCCCGTCTTCCTGGGTTTGTTGTCTTTTCTTGGCTAGCTCTTTCCTTAGTTCCTGGTCTCTGGATCTTTCCATTGGTGTTTGATCTGGCTTCATTACAGTTATCCTTCTTTTTTCCATTTGCGCTGCAGCTAAGTTTTTTGCCCCCCTGAGGACTTCTTGTCTTGCCTTCTTGTCCGGAATTGTCATGCGTAGTGGTCGTGGCTTATTCTGTGTTCCTGATTTCGGTCCCAGACGTACTGGGTCTGTCACAGTCGTAGTGATATTGAGCTCCTCCAAGAGTATTTGTTCAAATTCCTTGGTATCATGTGTCCTCCTTTCATTTATGTCCTCACTTGTACTTTCATCCATATTGAACACTACTATGTTATCTCTCCTACGCATTCTGTCTTGGATCTCTTTTATATTATCTTCCATTTGGTCATCCAGCCTAGTGCCAGCTGTAGCAGATCTCATTTTGCATTCTAGTTCTGAGACTGATGTGTGGATGGCCGTGTCCATATCCTGTGTAGATACTGTATTTTTCAGTCTGTCTTCAATGTGTCCTACCCTGTCATCCATTTTTTGCATGTACGCGTTGCATCTTTCCTCAATTTGCCAGTCCTGTTTGATAGCCTTCATTGCATTTCCATCGCAGTCAGGGCAAAACCAGTGCATATCCTCGTGTTTGCTTAGGTAAGAATAAATGATTTCAGATATGTCTAAACATGTAGAGCAGCACCAGGTTTCACATCTTTCACATTGGAGCATCTTGTCATTGTCGGATGAGAAGACCTGGGTACATAACTTACAACATGTACCTGGTTGTATCTTGTCATCGCTCACATTGGATGTTGACTTAGCCTTTGCCCGGTTCGATCTGGTTGCTTGACTGTAGCCTGTCTCACTGTCCTTTTTCGCTTGTGCTTTTTTGCTTTTACTTTGTTGGGTGCAGGTTTGCTTATCCGATGCTTCTGCCATATTATTTAGGACTTGTGGCGGCTAGTGCAACCAACTTGGATGACACAAATTTAGTTTAGGGTTCAGTACAGATTAATGAGTCTGTGATATTTGTAGGCTGCTAGTGCCGCCCTCCAGCACAGGCTCTCTTCCTTACTATGGGTATGGATTAGGTGTCAGACTCACCTACTTGTATCTTGGTTGGATGTCTGCTGCTTCTTGTTCCAGCGTTTGGCAGAGGTCTAGGTGCCACCGTTTCTTCAGGTCTGATTTAGCGTGTATGCCGTCGTATAACTGGCTAAATCTGTTCTTCAAAGAACGTTTTTCTTTCTTTCCAATAGAGTTCTTACGAATATAATTTCCCCAGCGGATAGCCTTGGGAGTGTAGTTTATGTCCTCTTGGAATTTCCGGTTTTCTTCAATAATTCTGGAGTTAATTGTATCTATTTTGTTGTTTATTTCCTTTTGCGCTATGTAGATTTCGTCCTCGGTCAGTGGTAGTACCTGGTTTTTATACTGGATGAACTTCCTTATTGAAACATTCGGAATTGTAATGATTCAAACAAGTATTGGCACCTTTAGGCTTTTCAGTAGAGCTTTAACCTGAAACAATTCCTCGCAAATATCCGATGCCGGTTTATGTGATGCTCTAAGGATGGTTTGGTTATGCCTATGTTGGATCTCTGTCACATCATTAATTCCAACTGCTAGCTTGACAATAAGCGGGTTTCTTTTTGGTAATTGGTTAATCTTTGACAGGGTTGGTTGAATCAGATCGCTTATCGTTGCTCCCCTTTTGATGATGTAGTTCAAGTGAAATCTTGTAACTCCCTCAGGCAGTGGGTACCTTTCAAATCTCCAAGCTCTTGAGTCTGCTACCAAAAGGGCTTGTGTTTTCATTTGTTTAGTCACACCAATGAACTGACCTTCTTTGCTTTTTTCGGCAGATCACTGTACCGGTTTTCGTGGATCCTTTTCTACAGTTCAAGCAGTCTCTCCTCCGCACACACCTTGTTTACTTCCGTTAGCGTGCAATCTCTTACGCACCGCTGCCGCCTGGGGGCGCCTAATCCTTCCACTAAGGCAAGCATTGAGGACGTAGGCGACAACAGAGATATAATGGAGCCCTAGCGGAGTGGGTCGAAGGCAGAGGGTGCCACTAAGGGTGACACTATTTGATGTCAATTTTGCTGGTCAAATTACCAGTCATACAAGGCTGTTGCTCTGAGTGCCAGAAATATAGGCTGCTAGTGCCGCCTATATTGTAGAGGCTTACTGCTTGGGGGCTAGATCAGCGAATCTGTCGACGCTGCGAGGCCAGGTCACCGACCTTGACCTTCACCGCTGCCTTAGTGACAGTAAACAAGGCCGGGTACTCGTTGACATATGACAATCTAACACGTATGGAAGGCCTAGTAACTTTGAAACTTCTTTAGACAGCACGTACCTACTCATTCCTCGCTACACTTTATACATCTATTTGGTCGCTACTGTCTCTGGATTTATGGGTTAAAGGACAGTTTTTCCACCGTTGACAAAAACCTGCCTCGACTACCTCGCATGCGCACTACCAATCATGAAAAATGACCGAAGGCAGCCATCTCAGGCCTTATATCAATGTATTTGTATTTAAAAAAAATAATAGTTAGAAGAAACTAGGCAAAAACTATGTTTATCGCCTTAAAAGTGCTGCATTCACACGCAACCCGCCGTGTTGACAGCAGACACGTGCGTTTGTTTATTGGCCGTGACCTTTGACATTACTCATAGTGTCTTGCGACGCCAGAACTACGAACTGGCTTATTGTGCACTTCGAAATTTGCAGCTTTCCGTAGGCGTCATTGACTGTTGTTATCGCTGCCCCCAGGTAAAGGAAAAAATTCGACTCCTGAATCAGTGATTCTTCTCATCTATTTTCATGTATGTAAGAGTGTAGAAACGAATTGTCCCTGTTCAAAGGTCTAATATGTTGTAGGTAAAACCTAGAAGGCGAGCGTAGCCTTTGACTTAGTTGTGAAGCAATTTTTTGGACTCCCACTGATGATAACTATATAGGCTAAACTGTTTCTCATAACCTTATGACTTGTTCTTTTTAAAGGTGAAGTTTTACATATTATCATATTATGCTATTTTGTATATTTAATATCAAAGTTTTGGTACTGAAAAAGTAGTCTAGTAGTACATTTGATTTGTAGTCAAGTGACCTGCCCCTGACAAAATCTGACAAAATCTGTCATGATTTAGGTTCCTATTAGATCTACCCTAGGTTGCTTTATTTGTGATCTGTAATGTTTTGTTCGAGAGAAATTGCCATCTAAAAATAGGCTAAGGCAATGAAAAAAATTGACTCACCGAAAATGTTCGTTCTCAAAGTTTAAATGTGCCGTGTGTTATGGGGAGGGATCATTGCAGGGTGTAGGTGGAGTGCCATGGTCAGATAGATGTGGCCGGCAATAATTATGTTCCTGCCTTCCTGCTCCCTGATTTGGATTTGTAACTTTAGGACTCAGCTCGAGTAATTATGCTCAAGATCTCTAGATTTTGAAACTGGGCGACTGGTTGACTGGGTTGTGTTACGGTTACCCAGTGTGAAGCAAAGTACTGTGAATATTTGTTTATGTAAGTGTGGTCCGCCATTATTCAACGTAGCAAAACCAGCAAGAAGTAGTCTACGATAGACAGAGATCCCAAATGACACGCAGCTGTGATAGAAGCTTTTAGTTTTGAAGTAGATGTACTACAGAAGGGGAGCACAACTTGTTTTGATTTTATAATTGGACTACTGTACTACTTTTTAAATATAATGAAGAATGCTAATATATAGATAATCGAAGATCTTGATAACTGATTTCTAGAGGTGGACCAGTGATTGCGCAGGTACCAGTGATTGCGCACTTGCAGAAATCTGATTTGATTTATAGGAATTTGTATCCAAACCTATCCAGGCAGATGCCTTCATGTGTGACAGCTACATTGACATCTGTTTTGTAAGATTCCAAATGATCTACATATTATTTTCACCACCTTTTGCTTTGTGCGCAATCACTGGTACCTGCGCAATCACTGGTACCTGCGCAATCACTGGTCCAATTACTATAGCCTAATCTTAACTGAAAGGTTTGTTATAAACCAAAAAAACATTTTTGTGCTAAATTGTTTAAAGCTTGGATCCAGCTTTGTACATTAACTTCTAGCTAATCTATATTAGAAGTTAATTATTTGACGAATCCTACACAGACGCTGCATTCAATGAACTTTCAAACAACCCACTTCAATGAACACAGATGTTGCTTTGGTTCGATTAAAAGTTTTGTTAAAAATTCGCTAAACAGCAATTTTTGCCTCAATTTTTTTTAAAGCTTTGATCCAACTTAAGCTTAGTAAGTCTTACATTAATTTCCAGCTAGATCTGTATTAGAAGTTTATTTTAAAAAATGAAAGGATAAAAGACGGTTGTCCCAATCAAATGGTTCCCTTAGCTTGTCCAGGAACCAGTAAAAATTTCTTGGCGGATCCTGCACGGATGCCAGATGAACTGCCAAATAACCTAGTTAATTAAATGTGACACAAATAAGTGTTGAAAGTCATATGATTTTAGCCTAAATGTGACGTTAGATCTAGCACCTTTTGGATCACCAACCTTGATCTATATTTACAAAAACTGAACTAGATTGTAGACCTAACGGATCCAGATCTGGATCTAGGCCTAAGCTTAGATCTATAAACTGATAAACATGTACCGTTAACGAAGCAATTTTTGCCTCAAATTGTTTAAAGCTTAGATCCAACTTAAACTAAATTAGATCTAGGGAACCTACATTAACTTAACTTCCAGCTATATCTATATTAGTCAATTAGAAGTCTATGTTACTGAAAGGCTCAGTAAACATTAGCTAAAAGAGTCAAATGGTCCCCTGGTCAGGGTCAAAACTGTTCTATGACTATGGATCCTACACTGGCGCCTAGCCTCCTAGGCTAGATCTAAATATTACACAAATAGGTTACCTTAGCACTTGAATGTATCACCAACCTTGATATAAATTTACAAAAGCTAGACTAGACGTTAAAATGTTGTAACATCAACGAAGCCTGGTAAACTGCTGAGAGATCTGAAACTGTCGTCTGCGCGTTCGACTTGTGCTGCCACCCAGCGAATGCATCGCGCGCGCGTGTTGAGCGCCCTCTGTCAGGAGAGAGGAGGAAACATGCATGTTGTCGCTATGATCAGCGCTTCATCAGTTGGAATTATGTTTTTGTATGTAAATTATCTACCAATTATGCACATTCTTTTGTGAATGTGCGGGTTTGGGCTGCATATAAGTTTTTGACAAAAAAAAACATGAAATTTCCCAGAATGCATTTAAACGCATGCGCATGTCACACCACTGGGGGTCGACTTCCTGCTGATTTTTTTTCGCGCTTTACAGTATGGGATTGAGATACAGATTTTGTCAGTTTTTTACGTGTGTGTTATCTAAAGAGCTCGCTACGCTCGCTAATATAGGACGCGTAAGGTACTAGAACCAAGGATCAAGGAGATTTTTCCAACTCTGCCCCTGACAGCTGACAGCAGGGCATGGTGACCTGTGTTAGTGGGCGGTCCATTTTGACCGCCGGATGATTTGACGGTGGAAGTGTGAAGGGAAAGGGTGTATAGGCCACATATGTGGCTGGGGAATGGGACCCTGTCTCGCTACTCCAGGCAGGCAGCCAGCTCGTCAGACCCTGTCCTGGTATGCCTAACCCTGTATATTCCGGTACCTAAATTCCCACCGCTAGAGCTGATGTGGCTCAGCTGATGTGACTGACGCCGCTGCTATTGTCATGAATCCAGTGTTTCAGCCCACACAGCCTAGGATTCTGGGCTACCGCTGCCCAGTGAGCCTTCTCCCTTTGCTTGCCCCAGCTGCCATGTTTCAGCTGAATAATGATAACAACCAACTATTTAAATCCTTCTTTCTCTAGGCATGACTACCTCTTAAACATTAACCACCAAACCCTAACACTATGTCCAAAACAAACAACCCAAAACAAAGTTTACCCCTCAACCCCACTGGCGGTCAAAATGTGCTGCTGTCAAAATGGATGTAAACCTTTCTTTGGGCCAGGTTTGCTATCCCACCTGGGACCAGCAACATGTGACAGGGAACTTCTGGGTGTGCCGACAGGGAACTTCTGGGTGTGCCGACAGGGAACTTCTGGGTGTGCCGACAGGGATATGCCTTTTACTTTCTTAGTTGTACTTGTATTTTGTGTATAGCTATAGCCATATGGTTATCCTCTTTAATCTTCTACTGTCATATATCTTGATATCTTGCAAGTTACTGCCTAGTATATCTGTATAATTTTTTCTGTTTTAACTTTAAAGTTACTTAGTAGATAGATTTGAATCTATGTTTGATAAGATTTTACTTATGTTAGACGAAAATGCTTGCCAAATTTCTTCCTTATGTAAAATTAGGAAAATGTTACTTTAAAATTAAACCGCTAATACCTATAGATGTTTAATGCTGGCCTCACACTTTAACCAGCTGTCCATCATATTCCAGCTAAATGTTTCTGTCAACCCAAATGCCTCAAAGGGATATAATGCTGGGCACACAGATAGATTTTGGCAAATTATTTACTTTTGAGGATCTGGAAGGAAAGATCTTTTGTCTAGTGTTAAACATTTTCAGTGTCAATTTCTTTAAATAAAACTTGCTATCAGATTTTTGTGAAAAACAACTGCAAAACTGTATCAGTCAAATTTAGTCAGTTTCTGTATATGAGTTTGGACACTAATGTTTTTGATAAAAATGGCAATGTATCTGATCGCTATTTACTGTCCAGACATGTTTTACTCATATATTGTGCAACATCTGCATGAGACTTTATCTGATTAATTAAAATGACATTTAACCAGATTAGCCTTTCTAGGTATGTTACTACAGTAACAAGCAGGCTGAGGAAGTATTGATAGAAATGATGTAAGTCACTTACTTGCCTTTCCATCATAAATTCACCAGGTCGTTGTGGTGGTCACAGCTCATAGCTGAATGTTTTTGTATTTATGAACTGATTATCACTCGATATACTTAATACCTAGTATTATACCTAATTAGCCAAAAGTAGATTGCGTAGCCTAAGTGTGGTTGATGACTACAGCTCCCCTGGTGATTTGTCTGTACCTCTGTGTATATTTTGTTCCAGGCTGATGAGCATTGAATGAGTGAACCACATCTGTGACTAGTTGTAGCCGCTTCCACACTCGTAATGGCTTCAGCAGATGAAACTGCCCAGCCGGAAGGTCCTCTTGTGGATCAAATCATCAACCAGCTCAATCTAGGTCCCGGTGACGTCATCAGGATCATTAACCCGGATGGCAGCGAATCGGAAATGGTTATCGAGATGCCCAATGTGGAAAGGACGCAAGAAGGCTGCGAAAGTGACAAAGTGGTGGACCACGTGACCACCAAGGCGGAGGCCATGGCGATGGGTTCGGCGCCCGCTTTGACTACGTCTCCGGATCACGTGATTCAGGCGCAAGGTGGTCCGGTTATCGATGGTTGCATTGCTGTCATGACCAATGAACTGACCAAAGATTTTTTCTGCGAGTTGTGTCAGGAGAGAATGCCTTCGGCTGATAGCTTCATGTTACACTTGAAGAATCATCCGGGGGAGAAACCCTTCAAGTGTCCACAGTGTGGCCATTGCTTCACCCGTAAATCCACCCTCACCCACCACATGAGGCTGCACACGGGCACGAACCCACACAGCTGTAAGGATTGCGGCGCCGAGCTATCATCGGCCAGCAACCTCAGCAGGCACAAGAAGCTGCACGACGAGGAGAAGCCGTTCCAGTGTCATCTCTGCAGCGCCGCTTTCATTCAGAAACAGCATTACAAAGATCACCTGCGCAAGCACACGGGCCAGGTACCATTAAAGTGTACGGAGTGCGGCGCCGGCTTCCTTCGCTACTGCAGTCTTCGCCTGCACCAGAAAAAGCACCGGGCTGGGATACACGTCGTTCCCCGTGTAAATTTCTCCGGCAAGAAGACGCTGCGCAAATACCAGCCAGTTCACCGCCGTCTTGGATGCCCTCTGTGCAACGCAATGCTAGTTGGAGTTCATTCGCTGAAGAATCATCTGCGGGTTAACCACTGCGTAGTCAATCCCGCAACGCTGTTGACGAAGCTCGGACCGGACATTAATGGAGGGGAGCCTGGGAAGGGAGGTGATGATGCTAATGACGATTCAGAGGCCATTCGCGGGGCAGACTTTTGGTGTCACGTGTGTAACATCTTCATGGAGAGGGAGCCACTGAAGGAACATTTGGCGACACACAATGTGCAGCCTCCCATTGAATGCGAACCGTGCGGCGAAATCTACGACGACCTGGATGATTATGTGGATCACTGCGCGGACAAAAATTGCAACGCTGAAGGTATCACTTGCAGAGTCTGCGGTGCGAAGTGTCGCAGCAGCCACGACCTGAGAATGCACTTGGATACCCACTTGCCGTGGAAACGATTCGCTTGCGATCTGTGTACGGCGACTTTCTTCCGTGCCACCAACCTCTCCGCGCACCGAGCCCTCCACACGGGTGCAGCGCCGTTCAAGTGTCCTATGTGCGAGAAAGGTTTCTTGGACAAACGGGCGTTCAGCAAACACTTCAACACTCACCCGCAGACCTCCATGCCCGTCCGGTGTGAAGTGTGTCGCGATCGGTTACCGAACACGCAGGAACTGAACACGCACATGTCTGATTACCACAAGAGACACCTGACCGTGAACGCGGCTGTCACTCAGAAGCCTCTTTAATTAACGTATCACCATCTCATTTCATAAGAACAAGGCTAGAGATGACGATTGTTATTTTTGAAATAAAGCATTATTAAAGGGCCATACTTTGACCTATTTCTTGCGTTAAACATAATGCGAACTGCCATTGCGTATCCTATTTAAACCAAACATCCAGCGTGTGTGGTTTAAGCAGGACGCTTTGCGAAAAAAGACCTGGGGTCTTTATCCTGCACAAACATTGGCATTGGCCAAAACAATTAAGGCATTTGTAAAGTTGGGATTCAAACGAGAGACCGGCCGCTTAGGCTGGCCCATCATAACACACTCGACAATAGCCGAACGCATTCGGAACACATCTCCACCGTAGACTCTCACTTAGCACAAAGTTAGCCCCGACATACCGGTGGTCCTTCCCAATGACGCGATATGACCAGAAAGGGTTCAAGTGAGATGAGGAAGGAGCTATTTTCAAAATCAATCAATTGGCCGCTTTCAGATGTTCGATTGAAAGAATGTCTTTCATATAATATAAGACATCCGTAATTAGTACATACATGCATTAAAACATTTTGTATAGATGCATTTGCTTTCTTCAAGTCTGTCAATAATCTTGTTGTTTTATTGAATACCGTAAAGCCAGCGGCCCATGATATGTACAAAAACATTCATCGATTTAATATACATTTGGTGGATAACGATGACGGATCAATAATCTGTTATTTAACGTCGAATCTGACGGCTCTCGGTTAACTGTTGCAGACGCCAGATTATAGATTGGCTAAAGCCAGTTCTAGAATGTTGTGCTCGCATGACGATGTTGATGTTGACAGAAAGCGAAACCACAAGTAACGCGACGTCTTTGATTCAAGAAGTGTCACAGCAAATGAAGGATATCTACTCGCTAATCTAGCACATAAACGTATGAGGAAATGGTAAATTATCGTAGGAATAGTGCTTGTAGAATACCTTATTAAACCCGGAACGATAGTTAACCGTAATAAGAGTGAACGACTAAGAAAGACCTTTAGTGTTTTATTTATATAAATTTATTATCGGTGCCTTTGAGAAAGACAAGTCAGGAAGACTTATTCCACTTTGGCGCAATTTTGGACCCTGTGTGTTTTCTGTTTTATTAACCAATTGTACCAGGGTTGGCGGCCAGCCAACGTACGCAATAAAATTACTTATCTGAACTACTTACCTACTAACCAATAACAATTATTGTTTTATCTTCGAGATTACCCTTAATTTGTTTATGCTCTGGCCTAGTGATTTGTTAGGCCCGTATATTTAAAGGAAAATTGATATATATAGAATATATATAGAAGGTGAGCATACCAACTTTCACAAGTAGATTAGGAAATATACGATGGATAGGCGTGTTTTTGCAACGTATTGAATTCCCTGTGATCGATGCCGCTATATTATGCCAGCGGTCAATTCCACTCATATATGTATTATGTAATCCCTATGACATCGAGGATTTGCTTTAGCTATTTACATTTCCAGACCGGCTGCCGCATATGAAATGACCAATGAATGTACGAAACATTTTCTACCTACATTTGCATTTTGAAATTTAGAGCTTTCCGTAGTCGTCACTGGCTGTTGATATCGCTGGCCCCAAACTGGAGGGGAATCGGCGTCGAATTTAGATTTTACATTGGTTCTTCTTGGTATCTAAGTAAGAGCAATTATTCCTCGCAGCTTGGTGCATTTGGCGTTAAAACAACTAAAGCTCAAAATGAGCAGTAATTGGAAAACATTGATAGCAATAATTTCAGTGAATTAAGCGGGTCTAAATTTGTCATTTAAGTACGACACGCCAAAATATTGGATGAGCAGGGACAGAAAACTTAAGTGGGAAAGGTGCCAGTTTCATGAAAACCTTTAAAAATTTTCTATGAGAAATATATCTGCATTTCATAAATTCTTTGTAAGCTTTTTTATTTTTTATTTTATATCTTATATAGCTAAATTCCATCTAGCCTGAAAACAAGATGTTATAGTCGTAAGACAGTTAGGGGACGGGACGACATAACTATGTCGTCCAGTCCCCTAACTCTCTTACGACTGTAACGTCTTGTTTTCAGGCTAAATTCCATCTAACCTTTGTACTGTTGTACCATTATTATTAGTGCAGGAAGTAAAAAAATACCAATGAGAATTTTATAAATGTCACAGAGTTTATTAGCCTGAAAATCAGACATTAATGTCTCGACAGTCTGAAGGATCGATACTAACGTTAGTGTCGATCCTTCAGACTGTCACAACATTAACATCTGTTTATTTTACGTTAGTGTCGATCCTTCAGACTGTCACGACATTAACGTCTGATTTTCAGGCTAAGATTTTATATGAAGAAGGGCCTTTGACATAAGCTTTAGTGTAAGCAGACTGAGCTGCAGATTGACCGGTCTTAGGTACCCTTGCACTTGGAGCCTGAAGTTTCAACCAACAACATTTCAGTGTCCCTGAAGGTTTCTTGACCTAATGTAGCCGTCATGCACACAAAAGTGGGCGTTAAACACCTGACATAAGCTTTAGTGTAAGCAGACTGAGCTGCAGATTGACCAGTCTTAGGTACCCTTGCACTTGGAGCCTGAAGTTTCACCCAACAACATTTCAGTGTCCCTGAAGGTTTCTTGACCTAATGTAGCCATCATGCACACAAAAGTGGGCGTTAAACACCCAACAATTCATTTAATTTTCCTTCCTTGCAGGCTCACCGCCATCCATCAAGGCACTGCTCGGGTGGAGCCGCGCCCACAACCCCAGTGGCCATAATGGCGTCAGAAGGCGAAATGCGGATTGAGTTTGATGGAGGAAACCAGGCGGACGGTCCGCCCCTCGTGGATCAAATCATGTCCCTGGTCAATAGCAACCAGCTCAACCTGGGTCCTGGTGACGTCATCAGGGTCATTAACCTGGACGGCAGCGAGTCAGAGACGGTTATCGAGATGCCGCACCTGGAGAGTGGGGCGGACGGGTACGAGGATGGCCAGGAAGTGGACCACGTGACCGCCGAGGGGGACGCCATCATCATGGGTTCCGATCCCGCGTCGCTGGCTCACATGGTGTCGGCCCCGGAGCTGCAGATGGGCCGGGTGTACTCAAGTGACCTGATGCAGTTCGGTAAAGGCTACGTATGCGGCGTGTGCGACAAGAGGCTGGCTTCGGCCGGCAGCCTCAACTTACACATGAGAATACACACGGGAGAGAAGCCGTTTAAATGCCCCGCCTGCGATGAGTGTTTCGCCCGCAGCTCCTTCCTCACCTACCACATGAGGCTGCACACGGGCAAAAACCCCTTCAGCTGTAAGGATTGCGGCGCCGAGCTGTCCTCGGCCAGCAACCTCAGCAGGCATGAGAAGCTGCACGATGAGGAGAAGCCGTTCCAGTGTCATCTGTGCACCGCCGCTTTCATCCAGCGGCCGCACTACAAGGAGCACCTGCGCAAGCACACTGGTCAGATGCCGTACAAGTGCACTGAGTGCGACGCCCGCTTCCTGCGCTCCTACAGTCTCCGGCTGCACCAGGACAAGCACCGGGCGGGGATCTACTCCTGCGACGTCTGCAACGTGACGTTCACCAACATGAGTGCGCTGCGCCGTCACCAGCCCATGCACCGCCAGCGCGCCTTCCTCACGTGTACGGTCTGCAAGGCCGAGTTCCTGGGGCCCAGTGCGCTGCACAGCCACATGAGGATGCACCGCCAGCATGACCGTCGGCAGCAGGAGACCGATGACGAGAACATGGAGGACGACGAGGAGGAGGAGGATACGACCCCCGTCAGCGACTACTGGTGTCACGTGTGCGGCAAGGACTTCCCAGAGCGGGAGTCGCTGAGGACACACCTGACGGCGCACGGGGTTCAGCCGCCCACCAAGTGCCCCAAGTGCGACGAAGTCTACGACGACCTGAACACGTTGGTGGATCACCGCGCCCTCGGGCTGTGCTTCGACGGGGACCTCACCTGCAAGGTCTGCAAGTTCACGAGTCACCGCAAGTACGACCTGAAGAGGCACATGAAGACGCACTTGGGGCCGCAGCCGTTCTCCTGCACTCGCTGCTCGGCCATGTTCGCCCGCGCCGGCAACCTGGCCGCCCACATGACGCTCCACACGGGGATCGCGCCCTTTAAATGTCACGTGTGCGACGTTTCCTTCTTCGACAAGCGGCTCTTCAGCCGCCACTTCAACTCGCACCCGCGCGACCACCTGCCGGTCCGCTGCAGCGTCTGTCGCGATCGCCTCGGCAACGCGGACGCGCTGAAAATGCACATGGTCTCGTACCACAAGCGGTACCAGAAGAACGAAGAACAGTAACAATCGTGGCGGGTCCTGGGGATGCCGGCGGGGTCTTCATAACGGAGAAGACGTGTAACCCAGCCGCCTCTCCTGGTTTGATAAGGATAGCGCGACGTAACTTGACCGACGTCAGGGTTCGTACGTGTGAAATGAGGTCCAAGCTGGCTAATGTGCAGGGAATTTCCCCCCTCGACACAAACCACTGTATATAAGTAGAATTAGATATTAGACGCTGATAACTGGCAACTAAGTTTGATGATTACATAAGCTGATATTTCCTGTTTATATAGACTCCTGCCCATTTAATTAAGATCATTTTACTAGGATAATAGCTACGTATTAACTTTATGTATACTTTTAATAAAAAAAAATTCTATTTAATCGAGAATCGTCGTGGTTATTTGTTAATCCTGAGAAATAGATTAGTGTGAACTCGACGCTCATCACAACTCCAGACAATGCAAATAGTTGTTTCGCATGTCTTAACAACAAGCATGAGCGTCGCAGAGTTCTAAAACAGCTTTCACCTGTCACTCACAAGTGTTGTAGAAAGTTATCAACAACATCTGAATTGCGAATTTCTCTTGCTGTGTAGCAACCCGGGGTAGCACAGTGCCGAACCTTCATTGAGCTGCAGAGCGCCTAGATGGCATGTTACATTGCTCTTATGAGTAGAGGTGGTTGTTGGCAAGCATTTCAAACATCTCGAAGGTGAATTTTTACAGATAAGATCGATTGTACATTTTATTCACTATGGAACAGCCAGTTTTCTTCATAAAATCTTTGACATTTTTTTGTTTATTATTGCCCAAGCTGTGCGAAGGGCGAGTTTCGTCGTTATTTGCGTGATTCCAGAGATTATGTTTAGGCCGACCCCGTAGCTCAGTGGGCTAGAGCGCTCGCCTTGACGGCGCGTGAATCGATGGTTCGCGCCCAGCTGTGGCCAGGTCTGTGTGATCACAGGATAACGATCCCATGTTTTCTTTCGTGGGTAAAAGCGTCCTGAATATATACAACCATATGTACAAACAACCAACCAGAGATTATGTAAGGTATATTTCACTATCTCTGCTGGTTCCCCGATTAGCGGTCCTGTTATATTCGGAGATATATTGGTGTGATAAATTAAGGAGGTTTAAAGGAGAGCTACCTAAAAATAGGAAGTGCGCCATCATAATGAATGTCATCCCAAACGTGCAGTCTTATGTTAAATAAAGAAATGAACTTGAAACATCGTGCGATAAATATTTTAAACTGAATAAATACAAAAGCACAACAATCAGGATTATTTCCCGCGCCACCCGATCGCCATGCCAGTGCGCGTGTGCAATTCGCGAAAACACTATCCCCACTTACTTGAGAAGAATCGGTTATTTTTCGTACCGCAAGGAGTGCGATCGTAGTCGACAGCCATACGGTACGCACCCCTGATACCGTGTGTTATCAGAGATATTAGTACACTAAGATAGGTCATACGGCGATAGGGCTCTACAGTTCTCGCGGGTTCTGTTTCCGGTTTAGGTCTTTTGGGGACCAACAAAAAAAAACGTGCTCTTAGAACGAGTGCGCATCACGCTGGTGCCTTGCTGCAACTGCGTGACGCGCACTCATTGTAGTCAACGTTTTAGTGTTGGGAACCGGCCAGCTGCGCGGTTTGTGCCTAAAGAATCGAGTGGGTGTGAAACTATTTTTTGTTTGCTTTGGTCCAGGCATTGTTAACTATAAAATCATAATATAGTTAAAGACAAGACATTTATCTCTCCATAATGCATGTGGTCCGTTCGATGAGACCGTTGGAGGCGTTGTATTTTGAGCCAAATCATCGATGTTTACAGCTCTACGATAAACGGATCACCATTGTCCTCACCTGCTCAGTCCATATAAGGAGCGTTGTTACGTAACCATAGATACCGCGCGCAGACACGCGCGTCATGATAATTATTACGTCATACGACATGGAAAACCCCGCGCAGCACATCAGATCGCCTGACGCTGACAGTCACTCATGAGACAACCGCATTCTGGTTTATCAACTGCCTAACCGCTCATACATTACATAAATCTACTCGGATGGTTATAATTCGGATATGCACAGAACTTCAGTGGTTAGTTGTGCTTCCAAGGACAGCTTTTGCCGATATTGTGTGTGAGGCGAGGGAAGGCAAACAACCGGAAGGTAGGCAACACGTACACGCCGTTGATGCTAGGCATTGACACAGAGCATAGGTATCCCCGTCTCGTGGGGTCTCGATAAGATCCCGAAGTGACTGTACAGCCCTATTTCCTTGTAATCGTTCTCCGGTGGCGCCGCCAAGCGTTGAGCGCGTAGTGCTGCACTGAACCGCCGTCGACAGGCATCAACTTCAAGTTTGTTCTGCCGTAAATTGCGCGAATTCACGAAAGAAATGTCCAGGAAGTCCATTTTTGAGATTCCCCAAGGAAAAGGAAAGGTAAGAACGGCTTCTTGCGTTAATTTATCAGTCATTGATATCGTGCATCGTTTATCATCACCACAATTTCTGGTAATTCTCTATTATCGCCCACATCGAAGCGGGCGGCTCATGTGAGCAAACCAAGTCAAAGATCTATCGTTGCCACTATCTATTACTCAACAAATACCAGAAGACAACAAGCTCTAAGTGCCGGCTAATGCCTAAAGAATGTGTAATGAGGTGTCCTAATCGATGTCCTGGGGTTCGAATAAAAATTGGGTGAACTCATATAGTAGGATCATGGACCTACTTCCTTGGTCTGGGTGTTCGGCTCCCGGGCTCTGGTTACATTTGACAGAGCTAGCCAGACCGGGGGAAAAGCAAATTATTTGTCTGCACTTCTACTGAACGCTTGTCGAGTAAATTTTTGTTATGTTTATAAGCATTTGCATGTATAAAATGTTTTTTTTTTTATTATTACCTTTTAGATGCCAGGGATGGGTGGTCAATGCAAGAAGGAAAGACTTGTTCAATAAGTCCAGTAGGCCAGGGGCGGATCCAGGGGGGGGGGGGGGCGCGACCCGGCCCGGACCCCCTTTTAGGACCGAAATGTATAATATTTAACATATAAAAACCAAAACCGCCCCCCCCCCTGTCCAAATTTTCTGGATCCGCCCCTGTATGCCTATCCCTATCAGCTGACGTAGTTTATATTCTTAAAAGCTGCTCACGTCTGAGAGTTTCTGTGGAAATGAACAATCTTGTTGATGTTCGTTTTTTTGTATAAAAAATATCAATTGGTTGAGCATGGCTTTGTTGTTTTCATTCATATTTAGGGTCAGAATATATCTTTGGGCGGATCTATCAATTTTGAAGCGGAAAGGGGGCGGGGGGCGCAAAAATGGCCGCACATGTCCACCAATTTTTACAACCAGTGGGAGGGGTGGAAAAAATGTCGACTTCAACATCCCTAAATAACCCCTCTCCCCTTGGATCCGCCTCTGGGTTTCATCTACAAAATGTCTCTTTCAAGTGTATTTCGTCGGAAAGCCCGAGTTTTACTTCTGAGACTGAACTTCGGGCGTCGTTGTGTTTGTTGTACACTTGTTGGGAAACTGTTTGCAGTAGCGTTGAAGGGTAGACGAGTCTATTGTCCAACGAAATGTGTCAACCAAACAAAGACAGGAGACCGCTAAATGCTAAATAATTATGAAGTTGTTGTGTTTTATAACCCATCAGTCAAGGGTACATAGTACAAACTTATCAGCAAATTAGGGAAGCCAAACTGTTGACTGCCAGTCAATGACGTTCTCGAAATATGACGCCTTGATGACACTAACAACTATTTATTGCCGCATAAAAAATACAATTTTATATATATTTAATGTAAAATATACCTGAAAGCATGAAAGAACACCACCAGGCTTTATATCATCCGAATTAATAGCGCTAAAATCCAATTTGTAGTTCACAGGGCGCCGCTTATCACGCAGTCTGCGTTATCGTCAGCGCAGTGGCAGCCCAACGTTACGCGGTCGCCGCATAGCGGCGCCACTACTCGTCGCATTACACATTTTACAATGGGCTTTGGCCGTATGACCTATCTTGGTCTACTAATAATATATTTGGTGTTATTAGGCTTAGGCTGGGTCCCCGGCACTAATTTGTAGAAATGCGCGGCGCATTTGTCCTATTAATTTGCGCAGCGCCGCCCTGGCGAGCGAGTGTGCGCAGTGCATTGCGGCAGTAGTCGACAACAGAGATATAATGGAGCCTTAGCGGAGTCATTCGAAGGTAAGGGTGAGTTCGGGTATGCTAGCGGAGTAGTCTGACTCCGCGGAGTGCATAACCGAACGCGGAGAGAGTGTTCTGATCGCGCGGTCACGTGGTACATTTTACTCCCGGACCTTACTCCCCACCCAAAGGAGGATCACGAGGATTTCCAACATAGCGTCCAGGCCCAACAATACGTAATATATATATAAAGTAGTATTTAGACCTGCAACAAATCTCTAAATAATATTATAACAACTAGAATAAAATAATGAAAACAACACGTATCTGTTGATTTATTTTATGGCACTGTTTAACGATGTTCGTGAATTGTGCAATGCAGCAAGTGCAACATTCACGCGGACCGCGGATTTTGCGTTCGGTTTATCTTGATCCGCACATGACCGGAAGGTATGAGTGCGCATGCTCCAAATATCTGCGCCGATTACTCCGGTCGCATATCCGAACTCCACCCCTGTGACCCAACTTATAGAACCTTTTATCCGCTATTATGCGGAAGAAAACTACTCTCCCTTCCTGACATATCCTTCAGTGCACTTTGATGGTACACCACAGCGTCTCGTCGTGGCGGGAATACAATTTACTAACCTCGTTACATAGAGATCAAAGCGTTGCGTGTTTTTTGTTCGTTGCCACGCCTGAGCGGTATGAAAACTCCTTCGTGTTTTCACTATGCGCATGCGCGAGAACAGAAGCCCCTAGTGTTTCGCCTGAATCTGGCCACGTGACGTCGGATATGGGTGGCGTCCATGAGGAGGATGAGGGCGAGTTCACAGAGCAGCAGGACGAAATGGACCGAGCCAATGATGGCCGCGTGAGGAGCGTCCACGGGTGGCTCAACATCTGAAGGAGGAGACATTATATATGTTTATTTCAAAATAACTGCCTTTATCAGGGGCAGATCTAGGGGGGGGGGGTTAGGGGGGTTGCAATCTCTCCTAGGGAACTTGAACAGACACGATAATAGCCGTTTTTTTCAACCCCCCCCCACCCGCCCCCCGGTCGCAAGTTTTCAGAGAGCACCCACCCCTGTTTATTATTACATAGATGCCTTCGACTGCATGCTTTAGCCCAAAGCGCACATCCATTGTCAATTGCCTTATTTGGTGCATGAGTCAGCTGCAATGGCATTTCACAAAAATCAATAGTAAATGTCATGGTACAAGAATAGACGCATAAGCTTCTATATGTATTTGTATTATTATCCCACAAGAAGCGTCATAATCTTGCACTCACTTGTCTGCAGGATGTACTCCGAGGATGTCCAGTCCCTAACCCTACTAGCCGATCTTGCCGCTTGTTTCGATGTCACTTTCACCAGGATACCCTCTGCTGTTACCATGACAACAACGGGCACGCTCTTGATGACGGTCGATGGTCGGAAGTATTGTCGCGTAGTTTTTTCATAAAGGAGCTCCGTGACGGTACCTGCTGTGGTCCCCGTGTTCACAGACATAGACGTTTCGGATGCGTTTGCACTTGGTGAACCCTGACTTGTCATCTTGGAGCGTGAGAAGGCTTCTGTTTCGGTGAAGGTAACCACATTTGCTGATGTCGTCACGGACATCATCGGCATCAGTGTTGTTTCTAATTGTGCAGACGTAGCAACATCTGTTGTAGTGATAGAATTTGTTGTGGTCATGTAGGTTGTTTTAAGAGCTGTGGTGGTGACGGCATCTGTAGTGACGGCATCTGTAGTGACGGCATCTTTGGTGACGGCTTCTGTGGTGGCGGCATCTGTGGTGACGGCATCTGTGGTGACGGCTTCTGTGGTGACGGCATCTGTGGTGACGGCATCTGTGGTGACAGCATCTGTGGTGACGGCTTCTGTGGTGACGGCATCTGTGGTGACGGCATCTGTGGTGACAGCATCTGCTGTCGTAATATAGGTTATATCAGTGGTTGTGATAGAATCTGTTGTGGCCACCTGGGTTGTTTCGGCATCAGTGGTTGTGAAAACAACTGTTGTAGTCCCCTGGGTTGTTTCGACATCCGTTGTAGTGACGGCTGCTGTCGTGGTCATCGTAGTTGTCGCTATCGGGAAATAGCAGAAACAACATATAATTGTGACGTAAATGCATATTGATATAAACCGACAAATGCAGCTATTCTTACATACAGTTGAATTATTCATGTATATGTCTGATACGGTAAACCTAAACCGAAGAACACCGGTAGTGAAGTCCCCAGTCATGCACTCACGGGGGTTGAGGTCGTCACAGATAGTGCCGTACCAGCCGGCGTCACAGTCGCAATGAAAGGCCGCCAGGCCATCCAGACAGACGCCGTTAATACAAGGATCCGGGATGCAGGACTCTGCGAACACTGCGGCGGCAAGAGTAAGGGCAGTCATTAACGCTGGCGGCAAGAGTAAGGGCAGTCATTAACGCTGGCGGCAAGAGTAAGGGCAGTCATTAACGCTGGCGGCATGCACCAGCGAAGCTTGGCTATGGAGCGGGGATCTCGGGGGATTGAGGGGAAACCAGTTCAGTTCAGAAACCACTTAATTCATTTCACTACCAGAGCGGTATAGCCAATACTTATTCACAATATGAGAAACTCTTAATGACAAGGCGTACAGCAAAACCAGAAAATCATTGCTTCAGTACGAGTATAACACTGTTCCTAAAACGAAGTGGATTAACACAATAGTAGACTTCGACATTTCGCCGTACAAAAGCCCAGCTCCATCAACGCAACGCCAACTTACTTGCGGTTTTTGACAAATCTGTGCTCAAGTCCGTGATTTCTTGACTTTTTTCAGCGCTGTAAGTATCTGAAAGTTGATGACCACTAAACTGCACTTAAATTAATATACATTTGTATGTCGATCAATGCGTTCGATATATTTTACGTTTAATGGGCATGACCGGTATATGATAAACATCCTTATGAAGCGCCCGGGACCCTTGCATACCATCTCCACCACCGTACATAATTATTACAGTGTGTGAAACAAACTTTACGTTGCCTATAGCTTGAAAAGGTTTAGGCAGCTCGCTTTAGGCAGCTCGCTTGGTAGGCTTATTACTAAAACAGTGTATCTGATGGATCACCCAATCAAATACTCGACCCGTTCCGCCGGTCAAGGGTTATAGTGTCGTGCACTGGCTTACATAAAAAGCAACTGCGTATAGACCGCTTCGGGGGAAATTCTGGCAGGCGCTTGTTTTGGGTAATTCTAGCTCGTTCTGCGCTGCATAACTACAGACTTATAGCTGCATAATTTGCCACATTTTTTTATAGGTTAACACCTTGTTTTCCGAAAAAAAGAACGAGACGGACGCATATAACTTGGTGCCCGATATGTACCGATTCTAATTTACTTGTTATAAAGCGGACCGGTCATTGACAATGTCTTTTCAATGCAAATCTTAGTGCACTGGGCCGAAATATGGGCCTTGTTGCCTGACCAATTTACCTACCCCTGACAAAAGAAACGTTGAAGCCGGGCACCTGAACCAACGCCCCACAGGAGGGAATCGGTTTTCTAATCCGAAACACGCAGTGTCTATTTTTGACGATAGATGTCCCCAGGGGTTTCTGCATGGAACGGTCTATCAACAGGATCATAATCCACAACAACAGGGGTGACATTCTCACAGAATTATAATGGCACATGATGCACACTGACCTAGCTGGCAGAGGGCCAGGCTTGCATACAGTGACGTCCCACATGGGCGGTCTTTATACATCCCGTCAGTGTTGAATATAGCGCAATCTTCATCTGTATAGAAGCTGCCTGCATTCGCCAGTCGGTCGTCAGGTTGTCCTGGTTAACAGGAGAATTGGGTCCACTTCTCAGATAGCCTTCTTTCTCAGAAAAGGAGGAGGGAGGGGGGGGGGGGCGCACCTCAGATGGCCTAAATTTGTAATTGACAAAAAGGCATTCTTCCTCAAAAAGGGGGGGGGGACCTCTGGACCATCCCCCCCCCCTGAATCCGCCCATGCACCTATGTGTAGTCAATTTCGTCATACATACAGTTTATACAAATGAGGTCGGCACAAAAGAGTCAGCCCTTTCTTGCCACTACCCCTCCCCTCTCCCAAGAAACTCCCCCGCCCCCCCCCCCGCCAAGAGTAGTCACCCGTTTCACAGCACATAGATAGCGCCGTGCCCGCCATCCCATAATTGCGCACGTCCGGCTAAGGCTAATCCAATGCATTATATAGTAATATATGGCAAAATATGGAACATGGTTAATTCGGCCCATTAGATGCTTCAGTTGGGTGCATCTCGACGGGGAAAGCAATACAGCTAACGCTAGATAGAAAATCAGCGGTTTCGAGGATATATATCTTGAATGTTACATCTTCGGTGCCGAAAAATTGGCAATTATGGACCTTCCCTTGTCGTACGATCAGAATTGAGGAGAAGCAAAATTAAAGAAAAAAAACAGGGGTTCAAAGTTTACCCTCAATCGAACTCAAAAGATCTTCCTCAAAAGGAGGTACGGGGTGGGGGGGGGGGGATCCGAACCTCTGGGACCCCCCCCCCCCCCCCCCCCCTTGGATCTCTGCCATTGGCTAAATTTAGCCTTGTTACGTGGAGCGTCCCCTGCCGGACGGACGATGTGTAGGCAGTGAAGAGTGCCTTACCAGTCGCCCACGTTATGCCCACAGCCTCCTCGGACGGGTCGACTATCCAGCTCCAGGTCTCCTCTCGTAGGGCGTCAGTTAACCCAATGACAATTTCTCGCTGATCAAACATATATAGAGAATATCACAATGATATAGTTGCCATGCGGTTGGTGTCGGCGGTTGGCAGAATGAGCTGGAGCATTAATTAAGTGCCGCTGATCACCAATCATAGTATCGGGCCGTGTCATATCACATGTCAGAGTAAACAGGGACGCTTACTCTGGTATACAGTGGCTTTGTCCAGTCATTTCACTGCACCGGACCATAATAATAAAAAACCATACACTTTAAATAAAACCATGGAAGTGCGCAATGTCGAACGCAACACCATGCATTCGCTGAGGCAGTGGATAGGTCGATGGCCTTCCCACCTGCGAATAGCCTCACATAATTAAGGGCCCTCCACGAGGAATTTGGGTCCGTATGGTTAACCCTAACCTAGCCTTTTTTCTATGAAAAGAGTCCTTAAACCCTATACCCAAATATAATTTTAAACTAATACATTAACCTAATTCTAACCTGATAGAGGGTGGTGGGGGGTGGGGGGGATATTCCCTCTGAATCGCAAATCCCCAAAAATTACGGAGAGCAATATAGAATCTCCAAGGTTATGACATTTTAAAGCTGGGCGCGAAAAAAAACGCCTTATAATAATGATATCGCGAATATCGAGGACTTCGCAGACTGCTATTATAAACGGATCGCGGTAAATAAGGAGGGGGGCTTCGCGTTGCACCAGGAATTGTACAGATAACGATCTCCAAAAATTGCCAACAGCTAATCGCGAATCTCCAAGAATTCCTAGGTGCCAATCGCGGAGGTCGAAAAAGGTATCCGGCCCCACCCCTCCTTATACATAAAACCTAAACGTTAACTTATTCCTAACCCTAATCCTAACCTTAGCAACGGACGGTCCTTTCGTCGCACGGCCCTTATTGCTTCCTATGTGATGGATACACGTCTTAAATAACCTCTGGCCTGCCTGCGCCAAACGGATACCTCTACACACGTTTGGCAAGGTTGCAATACTGTTATATCACACTATTTATCACGAAATGGCTCGCGAGAGGGCGCCACTATATTTTGTGCGAATTTTAGACGAACAGTCTCGCCATTTGGTGAACAGGGTCGCATGGATTTGTTTTGTTCGCTGTTCAGGATGCTTTAATTAAACTTTCAAAAATCTGGTCATAGAGCGTCAACGGGAGAAGGAAGGGAAGAGTGGAGCCATGTTTCCGGGGTAACCCCCTACTCTTTGCGAAGGAGGACATGGAATCTTTATTCTGCGACCACACCTACATGACCACAGCTGGGCTCGAACCACAGATCCACGTGCCGTTAGGCTGTTAGGCTCCCAGGTGGCCAGAGCGCGGTGAGGACCTGGGAGAGAGACTTACCTCTGATGTACCGTGAGATAATATAAAATTCCTAGCGAAGGTCTCCACGGCGGGATCACGCAGTGGGGCCAGGAAGCCCCCCAGGGCTGCGCAGTCGTCATGGGCCTGGGTGATGGTGCTGTAGTCTCCGCCAGACGAGCTCACCCCACGGTAACAGTCGCCCAATACGGAAGTCCAGTATGTGGGACAGGTAGCTGTGCGCGTGGAGATTGTGTCAAGACTAAGATTCATTCCGACTGCTTTAACCACGTAAATGATTCCCAAGTGTAACACTATCCTTCCTCGGTAACAATTTCAAGTTATTTATACGCATAATATCTATTATCCATTTCTATTATCCAGTTCTCTCGCCGAATCAGTATACTGATTATATTAACATCCACAAATATGCTAGTCAAATTAATATATATACTTTTAATTAACATCGTTATGATCATCAAATATAGAACAAAATCGTCAAATAAAGGCTTGACAAACTAACTTGAGAGCCGATCCGGCCTGCAGATTCAACAAATTTAGATGCTGACATATGACCGATTGTGTTCCCGAGGAATCCGCAGACGAGTAGGGGGTGCCGGGGGGGGGGGGGGGTGAGCACCGAGCTGCAGATAAAACAGGTCAAGAGACCGCGCCATACTACCCGCATATATAAACTATTCCACCACATCTACTTAATTTGAGTAAAAGGTTTTTTGACCCCGTTTGGCCTTCAATAATCATGGACTTCTCGCCATCCATACTCACCGTGGCATCCCGACACCATGCCGTAGAGTATTACTGCAAGGACCAGGCGCGGCCACCTAGATCCCCCGTGGGCTCTTACGGCCATCACTAAAACAAGTCGCCAGTGGCCGGCCGCTGAGTCCTCAGTGGTAAAACCCGCGCTGTAGATGTATCAAACTTTTCGCAACCTTCATGGGAAGTCGCGTAGTTACTTTGATGGACCGATGAACATGTTTCCAGTTCTGGACTTTTCCGGTTTGGCGTCTTCTCCGGAATGAGTGAACCCGTATGATTTGTAAACCGTAAGGTATGTGGGTCTTATTTGTCTACCAGTGATTGGTCGGCAGCATGCCACCAATGCCCACCCCCCCCCCCCCCGCCACCATTGTGAGATGGTGGCTGGTCCGCAGCCGATGATCGATTTATAACGGCAAAGCGAAACATCCCGACCGATCCATACCTTTCATTGCTCAAAGGAAAACATGATATAAGTGGAATATTAGAATAAAGGGACGGACCATTTGATATCCGGGGAAGGGGGGTGGAGGGGGGCTCATATTTTTTGTGTAAGAAAATACAGCTGAAAATGAGGATCATCCCCATGGCCACATTAAACAATTGAGCCCTCATCTTACCCCCCCCCCCCCACCCCTCCTAAAAAAAACCATGGACCCCATCCCCACCCCCCTAGAGCGAGATTTTTCTGACAAAAAATACAATCCCCTTCTCCCCTGGATATAAAATGGACTGTTCCCAATTGCGGGGTCGCCGTCGCCCACGTGCCAGCGGGGTTGAGTGCGGAGGGGTCGCCGCGCCTGTTGTTGCTGTCCCCGCGTCAGGTCACATAGTTCTTCCGGGCCTGGAATGGGTAAATGACGACACGCGACACAAACATGTTTGAAAAATCGAAAATCGACATTAACCCCAAAATTCCGACACTGATGATCTAAAAAAGCGACATCGACACATATAGTGGCATAAAAACGACACTGAATTCTGTCGCCCAAAAGAGACACGTACGGAACGCCGTCAAAAAATAAACATCCGACACCGAGAATTTTCAAAAGATCGACGCTGGATAGTGGATCCCCACTCCCAGACCCTTTTCTATGGTTGTTACGTAGGACAGACAAAAATCTGTTTGTCCGTCTTACGGCCACAGAACTAACAAAGGCCGGATATGTGAGGGACCGGTGATTGCCCGCCCGTGTTGGTAACCCACTGTATCTACCCCCTCTCTACCCCCTACCCCACACCCCCATCCATCTGAATGCGCACCCCACACCCCCTCCTCTCTACCCCTCCTCCGCACCCCCATGTTTCTGAATGCGCGCCCCACACCCCCTCCTCTCTACCACTCCCCCGCTCCCCATCTATCTGAATGCGCGCCCCACACCCCCTTCTCTCTACCCCTCCCCCACACCCCCATCTCTCTCAATGCGCGCCCCACACCCCCATCTCTCTAAATGCGCGCCCCACACCCCCTCCTCTCTACCCCTCCCCCACACCCCCTCCTCTCTACCCCCTACCCCACACCCCCATCCATCTGAATGCGCGCCCCACACCCCCTCCTCTCTACCCCTCCCCCGCACCCCATCTATCTGAAGGCGCGCCCCACACCCCCTCCTCTCTACCCCCTACCCCACACCCCCATCTATCTGAATGCGCGCCCCACACCCCCTCCTCTCTACCTCTCTCCCACACCCCCTCCTCTCTACCCCCAACCCCACACCCCCATCTATCTGAATGCGCGCCCCACACCCCCTCCACACCTCTCTCCCACACCCCCTCCTCTCTACCCCCTACCCCACACCCCCATCTATCTGAATGCGCGCCCCACACCCCCTCCTCTCTACCCCTCCCCCGCACCCCATCTATCTGAATGCTCGATTGTCTGTTATCGGCTGTAAAACCAGAGATTATGTAAGGTACTAATCGATCTCTGGTGAAACCTCATCACGTTCTTACCGTTGTTACTACGCGCATGGGCACGTTGATGTTTACGTGTTCTAGCAGGTCAGCGTTTTGAGCCGCAGGCTACGTATAGGGCCAATACGTAGTTTTTCTTGCTGCGTGTTCACTAGGTTCGCCCTGGACTTTCATAATGGTCATAAAACTGTGCGCATGTAGTGTTATATTGCAAAATATTTAAAGTTGCATATTGAGCTCTTTACCGCCAAAACTAAAGAGGTCAAAATACAAAAAAGAATCAGTCCTTGATTCATCCAGAATTTCTCCCAAGATTCCACGCATAGCAGACTGCCAAATGTGGTGGTCTCTTGACCTTGCCCGTGATATGTGCGATTCTTTGTTACTGCCGCGACAGAGTTCTGCGGTGTCCGGGATAGACACGTTTGCCATATCACAGCCGAAAGGGCGATGTTCATTAAGTTTCTGAATTTATAAAATTAAACAATCGCGTTTTCTGCATATTGTGATCCACATGTCGCCTAGCTGGGCTTAGTTTTGGCGGGAAAGAGCTCAATATGCAAACACCATCGATATGAGCGAAGATATTAGTACACCATCTTTGATATGAGCGGGAAAGGCCTTCTGGAAGCGAGAGTACGTTGTAGTAGAGCAGATAAGTGAAAAAATCGTTCACTTCGTGAGACAAGCACCAAATTTGGCATAGATGTTCCCTTGGGACTAGTTTTCAAAAAGAGCCCGTTAGCCACTTAAAAATCCAAAATGGCGGCCATTTTTCAAGATGGCCGCCATCTTCACCATAAAAATACGATTTTTTCGCCGTTAAAGTTGACTGAGTAGTCAGACTTTAACGATTTTGATGTCGCTTTATATGTTTTAGACCACGCCAAAACCGAATTTCCAGATCTTAAAATCAAAATGGCTGCAATTTTTCAACATAGCCGCCATTTCCTCATAAAATTACGATTTTCGCCGTCAAAATTGACTGAGTAGTCCGACTTTAATGATTTTGATGTCGAGTTATATGTTTAAGACCACGCCAAAACCGAATTTGCAGATCTTAAAATCAAAATGGCTGCCATTTTTCAAGATGGCCGCCGATTTTTCCCTTCAAATAGGATGTTCGCCATTAAAGTTCACTGAGTAGTCCGACTTGAATTATTTTGATGTCGATTTATATGTTTTAGACCACGCCAAAACCGAATTAGCAGATCTTAAAATCATCAGAGAACTGTTATACCATTTCAATATCGTTTATTTCCAAAAAAAAATTAATTAGTCCAAACATGTTATTTTCCGTGGCGTAACATATCCAGCTATTTAGATCTAAAAACCCTAAGCACAATATCTGTTTGCGGCACTAAGGACGTCTGGCTGCCGGATTAGTGTTCGCGCCTAGTTGGCTGAGTGCACCGGGACCACTACTACCAGTTGTTGACTGAACAACGAGATTAAGATATTAACATGATCAAGTACTGAAATGGGCTTTCGGGTCGGGTTGTTGAAACTGTTGTTGAAATGAATAACAAAAACTAACAAATATATATATATATTAACATCTTTATTAACGGCAATAAGCGCTGTAAGTAATAAGCGCTGTAGACTATTCGTTCCTGGGCGGGTTGCTCTGGGACAAATCAGCCTCCCAGGAGGTGACGAGCGCGCGGCGGTGTTGAATTACCGTTGACTTTAATTACTTTATTACCTGACCAATTACCGTTGAATGGCGATCTCATCACTTTATTAGATGTAAGACGCAAAAATACGCGAAACCCAACCAATTACCGTTGAATGGCGATCTCATCACTTAAATTGAGCCTGCGGTGCGCAAGGTGTCGGATGAACGCGCTATTTGGCTCAAATTTCGCGTTATACGCGCTGTTTAGCCCGAATTGTCTCGTGTACGCGCTCTTTATCCAAAATTGCGCCCTACATGCGCTGTTCAGCTCAAATCGACCGTTATATTCGCGCGTTACATGCGCTTCTTAGCCGACAATTACCCGCCACATGCGCAATTTAGCCCACATTGCCCGTTATACGCGCTGTTTAACCCAAGTTGCCCCTTAGATGCCCAGTGTACCTCAAATTTCCTGTTTTACTCGCTATTTAGCCCAAATTGCCAGTTATGTGCGATATTTAGCTCAAAATGCCCGCTGAAACTCTACTTACGTCGCAAAATCTTTATTTTGCCAACAGAAAGCTCTGTATTTTGCAAACCAAATGCTCTATTTTGTCAACAGGAAGCTCTATTTTGTCAACAGAAGGCTCTATTTGGCATAAGTTGCTATCCCACACCGCTATCTATGCTGAATTGCTCTCTGAAGGCTATATTTGGCACAACGAAAGCTCTATTTACCCCAAATTGTACCTTAAAAGCTCTATTTGGGCGAAATTGTATGTGTGACCTTTTTCCGAGGGCCCGTCTTGACCTCAAAACTAGGGCCCCTGAGGGGGGGTAGCCATGTCGCGTGTCGATTTTAAGAAAAGGTCCATGTCGTGTGTCGATTTTTAAGAAAAGTTCCATGTCGCGTGTCGATTTTAAGAAAATTTCCATGTCGCGTGTCGTTAAGTGTTATGTCGCATGTCGATTCTAAGACAACCCCAATGTCGAGTTGTCGATTTTAAAAATCGCCGTGTCGCCGTGTCGAAAAAGTCCCTCTGGGGCCCTAAAACCACGCTATCTTATTCAATGTAAAGTTCATGCCAGGGGACCGAGCATATGAACTCAATGTACTGCAATCTAGAAATGGCCCCATTCCCTTGATAATCATTGTGGACGGTCACGGTTTCGATCAACATGTTCAGAAAAACACGCTCTTTGACCCAAAGTCGATTTTCGTCATCATCATTATCCCACTGAGTTTTTGTTCACATGTCGATAGGTAGTTGTCGATAGTGGTGGTCCCGGGGCACTCAGCCATAGAACACTAATCCGGCACCTAATCCAAAGACTAATTGTTGTCCATTAGCAGAGCCCCCTCCCCCTCCCGCCCCACCTAACCCCCTTACACTAATCCGGCAGCCAGACACCGCCGAGACAACGACCCCCCGCCCCCTCACCCACCCCCTCCAACCGTCTGTTTTCGGACGGAGGCCGGCTTCGTCTGCGGCCGGTTCGGATGTACACCCTGGCGAATACTGTGTTCAGTGGCAGACGCCGATGCGCCGTGCAGGTCTGCAGCATTGTGTAAACCAGCGTCTCACAGCAACAAGCGGCAAGCCATGAACGCGAAAATAGATAAAAACAGTGCTACGATAGCATTTACGTTACCAGTATCTTGTCAGATATGTCTGGGAAAAGTAGGTTTTGCTGCATGTAGTTAGTTATAGTTTGTATATAGCGTCAACTACTTTCACCAGGGCTTTTTTAGCTGTTTATCCACCGGCTGATAACTTGTCTTTTCAATTCAGAACCCGAATTTCCCCGTTCGTGGGGGTGACTATGTAGTATTTCTGGTCCCAGGCCCGAATGGACGCCGGTTCTACCCTCGAAAGTTCTAGGCGGGTTTCGAACCGGCGACCCTTCGCATCCCGAGCGAACACCTTACACGTTAGGCCAAAGGGAAATTCCCATTTGGCCCGAGGCACTTGGTGTCTTTTATCCACCAGGCCTGGGCCGAGATATCACACTCCACCCTTTCCCCAATGGACTGCGACCTTGCAGTAACCGCCACGCCGTAACCCGGACGCTGGCCTTATCATGTGGCTCCGGGTGGCTCCGACAACCCAGGTTCGTCTCCATCAGCACCAGGCACGAATGGACGCCGGTTCTACCCTAGAAAGTTCTAGGCGGGTTTCGAATTCCCCTTTGGCCCTAGGGGCTTGGTGTCTTTCATTCACCGGGCCTGGGCCGAGATATCACAACTATATTGTAGGTCTTACAAATCTGGCAGGAGGTGGGGGATTGCCATGTGATTCCTGAATTTTTGGAGCTGAAAAAAGGGGGTGGGGGGGACTTTATTAAGGTAAGCTACCTATAATAAGCCTAGGCAATTTTGAGCAGACCTCTGTAAATATCGGCAAACATCGGTGGGCTGTAGCCCTGAGATTTTACGCAGTCTTATTGTCTTAACAGTCCCGTTACGTGCCAGTTTTAACAGGCATCCAGTCATTGTTCTTGGTAACAACGCCACAAGATTGGGGCTAAATGGAACAAAGCACGAATAAAATACAGCAAAAGCAGTGGTGACATAGAGAAAATGAATAGAGCATGGTGTAAGACTTAATAAGCTTCGGCGATTTAGAAAAGACTGGTAAATATCTATAAACATCTGCTGGTGTCAGTGAAAGGGGAGTCCCTAACTCGTTACATCATTCACAGGGGAATCCCCAATTTGTGACGTCATTCACAGAGTATTTTCCTGAGAATGGCTATTCGTGATAAATTCAAAAAATTTAAGAAAAAGGCATCGAGAAAACCTATAAATAGTTCGGAAAACATTTGTATAGATCCTAATTATATCGGAGACCATTATATATATAACCAGATTTATTAAAATGTGAACACAAGGCTTATATTACTGGTAATTGGTGTGACATAAGCTGTGCCAAAAAATATTTATGAAATAATATTTTCAAGCTTCAGGACATGTTTCTCAGGAAATTTTCATGGCTACCTATATTTTTTTTTATTTGTATTACAAGAACAATGTATTTAGATGTTTTTAAAAATGGTTTGGTGTGAACAGGTGAAGATTTTGATCTTTGATGAAATTATAGCCAATTTTATAAAGGTGGTAATCTCGAATTTTTGCAAAAACTGTCCTGATTTTGGATAATTGCACTTTATTATTACCATTCTGTTACTTTTTGTGGCTACTATTTACATTTTTAAATATCATTCCTGTATTATACACTTGGTTTAAGCTTTCCAAAGAGCTATTACTGATGATAATGACTTAATATTTAGCTGAATTGTAGCAAAAATACATATTCGTGGTAGGTGTCAAGTTTTGGTCATTTTGTAAAATGGGGGTATACTTGGAAAATGGAGATTTTTTTTTTTAATGGCTGGGCTTGCGCTAGGATATTTTTTTCATTAGCCAATTTGGCTAATTCCGTGGAAAAACATTAGCCAAAATTAGCCAAATATATTGGTTATAAATTGGTTATAAATCTCATAATTGGAGATGAATGTAGTAGATCTA
Source organism: Arenicola marina (assembly GCA_964019135.1). Taxonomy (NCBI): domain Eukaryota; kingdom Metazoa; phylum Annelida; class Polychaeta; family Arenicolidae; genus Arenicola; species Arenicola marina. The sequence continues at coordinate 2,943,504 of OZ025253.1, read as the reverse complement.
CCATGTACAGTGTTTTCCAGGCACATTTATGCCTCGATAGCCAGAGGAACAGTTGATAAATAGGGTTAAACACTTATTTTATATTCGCCATTTTGGCGAGTGTCCAGGAAGTTCTTATCGCCAAATCCCAAACTTTCTCGCCAAATGGCTATTGGCGAATGCTAACGCAAGCCCAGGCTAAGATGTATATAACTTTACAGATACATTCACTGATTCAGGGCTAGACATTAACACTTATCTGAGACAAAGTGATTTGCCTATTAGACAAGTAAATACTTTCCTGTATTTATCAGAGAGGATACGTGCTGACAGATAAAATAAACTGTTCCAAGCATTTAGAGCCAGATTTCTTTTTATTAGCTTTCACTGGTTTATTTTCAATTAATATTCTGTATTATTTAGGATAGCAATGAGATACATATATTAACTAATATGATGTAAATAATGATTATTACACTTTCAGTCCATTGTGTTTGTCTACTTGTCTCAATGATATTCTTATAATTATGAGGCAATATTCAGGCATTATTGATTTCACATTATAAACTTATTTGCAAGGCAAACAATAATTATACACCTGGTCACAACCACATAATTAACTTACCACATTTGACATTGAGTGTTACAATAGTCAGGCTGTAGCTGTTGATAATAATATCTTCCCAGATCACATTAGTCCATATCGCAAGGTATCCAAGTATGTGTATCCAGCATATCCAGTTCAGATTATCGGTAACCACTTCAGTTACATTATTGATATATCAATATTGATGCTGCTATCTAAAATGTGCTATATGCTTGAAGACTGAGAGGGGGGAAAGGGGTGTTATGAGGAGGAACTGGGTTTGAATTAGCGATGTCTGTGATACCGCAAAGCCAGGGAAAGGGGCAGGGTGTCAACAGGCATGAATGGATTTGAATTAGCAGCAGCAGCCTTGGCCTTCACACTGTCCAGGGGGTTGGATTGGGGTTTGGTGTCCATGTCACTAAATATCTAACTTGACCTCAGTTGTGGTTAGTTGCAAGAATGTAGGTGCACAATTTGTGGATATGCCTATTTACTGTATGCCTGAGTACCACTGTCCCCATCATTGACTCACTTGATTGATAATCAGGTTTGATAACAATTATCACCTCAACCTGGGCTGTCTGTGGGTGGAACTAGTGCTCCTATTTTTTTGCTCAATTTTTTCCAGACTGCAGCTTGACTTTGGGGGCCTATCTGGCTCAGTTGGTAAGCTGTACCTAGTGGTACAGTTCCAGATTATGGGTTAGTGCCTTGAATCTGGGGCATGTTACATTCAAAACACCAATATTTCAATTGAACTTACAGGAATATCTACAATTAATGGCTTTCATCCAATGGCAGGTGAAGGAGCCAGTTGTCTGCCCCAACCAGCATGTCTTCTGTGGTGGGTGTATGGATGTGTGGCTACAGCGCAACCAACAGTGTCCAGCTTGCAGAGTGACTATAACCAAGGAAACACCTTGTCGCCCTGTCCTTGGTCAGTGGATGACCTTGTCTTAAGTTTGCTTCAATCTTGACTTTATGTATTGTATGATAATACTAGTGTTATCTGACTTGAAAATGTGTACATGGTCATGTCTTAGTTAAGATTCAAAAGCAAAAATCTATTGAAATTTTGAAACTGTAGAACCCACTTTCTAAACAATTGCTTCAAAACAGTACCTTTTACGACATGTCTATTTATAAATTTACTACACATTATATATTGTATTTGTGCAATAATGATTCAAATTATATATGTTCCTTTTTTTTCACGTAATAACAATGTTTCTTGGGGAAATTTTATCTATGCCACATCAGTATTTTATGCAGACAGTTTAGATCTAGTCTGTGTTCAACTACTCCATAACGTATATTATTAGGATGTCTTAGGAGTGACGATGTTGGCCCTGAACTTTATTAACACAGTGTTATTGTTAAACAGTGAACTACTGGTACTTACATTGTGATTATGATTCATATCAACCAGGAGGGCTAAATCCACAACTAGAGAAAGGAGAGAACTTTTCCAACCGGGAATTGAGACGTGCCCGAATGGAGCTTATTTACAAGGATTATGAGGCAAGTACACCAACATCAAAAGTCTAGTATACCCAGTGTACATATACTGAAAGATATAAGAAGGCTAGGCTGGAATGTGGTGTCGCATGTCAGCATCTGGTATTATTTTGGAAAGAAAAAAGATAATATTTTGCGATCCAGTGTAATGAATTACAAAATAACATTGAGTTAAGTGTATAAAGAGTGAATGACCTTTTTCTGATGACGATTACTAATTTCAATTCAAACCCAGCAGTAATTGGAAAGTTCAGTTGGCCGTACGCAGGCTAAGCTGCAAGTCGTGGGTTCGAACCCTGGCACCTGCATCTAGAGCAAGTCACCTCCAACCCCTTTTTATTGTCGCACGAGGTCTCTTTACCCAATTTATCCCTTCATGTTTACGAAAGCCACCTAAAACACCCAACCCCCATCTCCACTGACATTGGATACTTCAGGTTGTTTCCGAGTGATATCTGGTTTGTAGTCTTAACCGGTATTGCATTTTGGAACTGAAAGATACGCGATAGAAACGGAAAAGTTGCCGCTATAACCAGAGACATGTTCACGCTCTCAGAACGAGATCGATCGTCTGGATGCCGAGGTGGAGGTCCTTAACTTCGAGAACAAGGAGCTCAGACGGCGCCTGAAGAACCGAGAGCTGGCAGGCACGCCGGGCAAGGGAAACCGGTCACCGTCAGCCACAGGTGGCGCCCCCTCGTCGGAGAGGGACGTCCACGTGATCACGACGCTAAATAACAAACTGAAGGACGCCACGGCGCTCTATGCGAAGGTCAAAGCGGACACACAGAACATGAAGCTTGTAAGTTATAGAGATAGCAATAATAAAGATCAGTGGAATATGATACACTAAGGATATCTCTACAGTTAATGTTTCAATAAAACTCAATCAGTGTGAATGTGTTTGAACTGGAGGGGGGGGGGGACCTCGTCTGACGTAACTTTAATTGATTGCATTGCAACTTTCCTTTATTAAACGAGGTATGCAAATAAAGCTCCTGTTTAATGTAAATCACAAATTTGCTGCATTCTTTTTTTCATTTTGTACAAACACTATGTTAGAGTTTACAGGAGATATCTAAGTTGGAAAATTGATACATTGAGAAGCCAACAATAAGTGAGGACTGCGCCGGCCCCACAGATTGTGACGTCATATCCTGTATGGTAATCCTCCCTGTACTTGTGTTTCAGGAGAACGCTACGTTGAGAGATCAGACCGTCGACCAGCGGCGAGAAAACGAGAGATTACGCATGGAGATGAGCGGGCGATCACCCAGAAAGTGAGTATTCAGTCTCAGACGGCAGCCCCTTTAGCCGAGTCCGTTGCGCCGAACATGGCCGCCCCGATAGCTCAGTGGGTTAGAGCGCTTGCATTGAGTGCTCTGGCCACCTGAAAGCTTAACGACACGTGGATCGGTGGTTCGCGCCCCGCTGTCGTCATGTCTGTGTAGTCGCAGGATAAATACCCCAGCGTAGCGCCGCACATAGCCTTAGACAGACGTCATGGGGTCGATCCCGGCGGCGCCGCACATAGCCTTAGACAGACGTCATGGGGTCGATCCCGGCGGCGCCGCACATAGCCTTAGACAGACGTCATGGGGTCGATCCCGGCGGCGCCGCACATAGCCTTAGACAGACGTCATGGGGTCGATCCCGGCGGCGCCGCACATAGCCTTAGACAGACGTCATGGGGTCGATCCCGGCGGCGCCGCACATAGCCTTAGACAGACGTCATGGGGTCGATCCCGGCGGCGCCGCACATAGCCTTAGACAGACGTCATGGGGTCGATCCCGGCGGCGCCGCACATAGCCTTAGACAGACGTCATGGGGTCGATCCCGGCGGCGCCGCACATAGCCTTAGACAGACGTCATGGGGTCGATCCCGGCGGCGCCGCACATAGCCTTAGACAGACGTCATGGGGTCGATCCCGGCGGCGCCGCACATAGCCTTAGACAGACGTCATGGGGTCGATCCCGGCGTGTTCTCAATCTGGGAAGTCTAGGAATGATTGTTGTTGTTATCCCGCGATGATCATAATCTTTTGCCCGCTTTAGGCCATGTGCGCAGAATGATGCAGAGATTTGATGACGGGCAAGGTGAAGAAACTAAACAATATCGTTGTTAAGCCTGAAGATATATTCCGTTCGTTAATATCTTAGTGGTAACGCCAGTGAAAAAGCGCATACCATGATACATATTAGCTACATAGACTAGTTGTCCATCGAAAACAATCGTGTGCAAAAGCAAGTTCATGGCCTTTTATGGGGCGATAATAATTATGATTTTAGCGATTATATATAGTATTAGACTAGTCACAGCAGCTGTCCCTTGCGCACCCGTGTACCGCCAATGTATCTTTACAATTGTGTCTCTATGATTATAATTACACTATGTTTTCCGCAAACATCTATTTTTAATTCCACAAGTACACAACACATTTTCCCGTATTTCTACTAATTATTAATATGTTAGTGATATATTGTAAGTCCTTTAATATATGTAGCGTTTTTTCCATGCTGCCCTTGTGGCAGTTGAATGTTTGTCGAGATTAGTAAATGATTGTATATAATGTCTAAACCTTGTAACACACACACACGCACACCTATATTTCAATATGTAACCGCTGTCCTTGCCCCAGGTATGGCCGCTTCACGTCAGACACACACACACTTACATATATATATATATATATATATATTTCAATATGTAACCGCTGTCCTTGCCCCAGGTATGGCCGCTTCACGTCAGACACACACACACTTACACATATATATATATATATATTTCAATATGTAACCGCTGTCCTTGCCCAAGGTATGGCCGCTTCACGTCAGACAAACACACACTTACACATATATATATATATATATATATATATATATATATATTTCAATATGTAACCGCTGTCCTTGCCCCAGGTATGGCCGCTTCACGTCAGACAAACACACACTTACACACATATATATATATATATATATATTTCAATTTGTAACCGCTGTCCTTGCCCCAGGTATGGCCGCTTCACGTCAGACACACACACACTTACACATATATATATATATATATATATATATATATATCAATATGTAACCGCTGTCCTTGCCCCAGGTATGGCCGCTTCACGTCAGACAAACACACACTTACACACATATATATATATATATATATATTTCAATATGTAACCGCTATCCTTGCCCCAGGTATGGCCGCTTCACGTCAGACACACACACACTTATACACATATATATATATATATTTCAATATGTAACCGCTGTCCTTGCCCCAGGTATGGCCGCTTCACGTCAGACACACACACACTTACACATATATATATATATATATATCAATATGTAACCGCTGTCCTTGCCCCAGGTATGGCCGCTTCACGTCAGACAAACACACACTTACACATATATATAGATATATATTTCAATATGTAACCGCTGTCCTTGCCCCAGGTATGGCCGCTTCACGGTGGCGGCGCTGGAGAGCAAGCTGGAGACCTCCGAGCGGCAGGTCCTGCAGCTCCAGAGGGCGCTAGAACGCTCGGACTCCTACATCGAAGGTCTGGAGAAGGAACTGGAACAGATGAAAAAGGGTCCTCTCGTAAACAGCAAGGTCAAGGCCACATATCCCCACGCGGAACCGTCGCATCGCGGACAACACGAGAAGAAACCAATGGACGACGATGACCTTGACCTTGACAATACGGATGTCAGCAGTCAGCTGGACGAGCTACCGTCTAAAATTTCGGAGATTTCTTCCGTGGATCGCTTCGAAGACTCCGAGGATACCTTCGGCGCTAAGTCTTCGTTTGACCTTGAATGTCCCAGCCCGATGACCTCGAGGTCGGTCAGTAAAGTGCGCCCCTCTGACGTCAGTGACGACTGTCCCGCGGAGGAGGTGGACTCGCTGGGCCTGATTCACCCGGTCATGTCTGCCAGGAAGATGACAGCCGAGCCAACCGTAAACAGCTGCAAGAAGAAGCTCCGCTTCAGCGGCGAAGAGGCCTTCTCGCACCGCAGAAACGCAGGTGGCGCCCCCACGGTGGAGAATAATGCCAGACCGTCAATCTCCGCCGCTGGGGTGGCGCCACCGACGTCACTCGGCGCCAACGAGTCGCTGGATATCTCCATGACGCCCGAAATGGAGGATTGCATGCGAATCATGAACGAAGCGGAGAGGAACGTGGAGCGGCGTCAGGGACAGGTGACGTCATCAAGACTCGGCCAATCAGGAGGCGGCTTGGTCTACCCGCCTGTTACGTCCACGCGGTCGAGGATCCAGGCCGGTGGAAACGACCTCTTGATGTCGGGACCCACCACACCCCTCGTCTCCATGACTACCAGTGGGGGGTCTCACACCGACTCTGGCCCCTGGGGTGAAGGGGTTAGACTTGGGAGTGACGGTAGGGCTGCTGTTAGGCTAGGGACAGGTGGGGCCATGTCATACCCCTTAGGGCAAGGTACCCCGAGCAGCGCGGCTTTTGCTGGCTTGTCTTCCGCCACGTCTTTCCCGTCCGTGACCTTCTCATCAGCAGGCAGCAGTTCGCTCACCCTGTTCGCACAGCATGGCCCCTCATCCCTCCCCTCCCACCCTCCCTTCGCCGCCAGCACTGGAAGCCGATCTTACCGCGACGGCTTCTCCGCGGCGTCGGCGCCGATGCTAGTGTCGGCGACCTCCGCTGGTAGCGCTCTGGGTCGCTCGCTGTCCACCACGGGTGCTATGCTGACTGGTTCCTCAACTTCCGCGGTGACGACCCACCATACGGCTGGCTCCGCCGCTGGCCCGACAGCTCGAGCCGCCTGGACCCCGTTCCTCAGCCAGTAACATGGGTGATGTGCATATGACCCGCTCAGTCTCGGTGTCAGCCATGTCACTGGGCCACCGTGCCGCGCTTGAGTCGCAATGACAATCGTTCCTCAGTCAGTGATGTGTACATGACCCGCTCAGTCACAATATATCGTGCAGCCTGGACCCCGTTCCTTAGCCAGTGATGTGTACATGACCCGCTTAGTCACAGTGTCAGCCATGTCTGGGGGCCACCGGGCCGCGCTTGAGTCGCAATCTTGAGTCGCAATGATAGGTTTAATGAACCCACGTGTCACGACTCGTAATATCCAGCTGTTAAGTATGGTCTCTGTACCAGCCTTAGCCCACGCGATCCCCGTCTAACCTAATGTGTTTTGGATAACTTTTAATATTATGTCTTACCATTTTGACTCAGATCTCAGATCTGACCAGACTAAGGGATACGGTGCTAAACGCGTAATAGTGGAGTTGACTTTATTAGTGTTGAAAACGTTGAGGTTGGCTACGTGGGGCAGAGGTGATGTGAGGAACGAACTCCCTCTGCTGGCAGAGTGCGGACAGCAGTGACGTGAATTATGGCGTCTTAACTTAGCACAGCCGTAAACGAAGGTATCACTTTAAGGTAGCACACCTGTGAACGAAAGTAGTACATCACTAAAGGTTTTACATCTCTAAATGTTACGTTGCCAAATATATGTTGGTAAGGGTATCCGTCCTAAATCTCCAATGTCCGCGGAAAAAGAATCCAAACCAAACCAGTTCTATGTCCTCGGTTGTCTTAGTATATCAGTCTATGTTAGAAGTGTAATTATGTGAACAGCCGTGGATGATATATCGTGAACTGCAGACCAACCGGTTGGGGGTTCAAACCCCACCTTTGGCTCGGCTGGCGTACGGCAGCATTGTATTATAAAGTACAATGTGGTATATGGCAAGCGGAATAGTATGGAAAACTGGAAAACAGAGGAGACTGTTCCCCCATTTATTTATATACATGTATTATGGTAATTTCTACCTATGTATGACATTTAGAGCGTGTTCGATTTACATGAAACCTAAACCGGTTTGCCAAACTGACCGTTCGACACGAGAAAAACCGAAACCGGTTTCCTCGAAACCGTCAAACTAATCAGAGAGCTGGTTTGACGGTTTTGGTTTCGCAGAACTGTCCTTTCGATCAACACACACCATAGTTAATCATACATGTAATAAATAGAGACTTCTAGACAAAATATGAGACTAATTTATGAACGGACAGTTCAGTTGCAGGTAGAATATGCAACAAATGACATATTTATGCTGGCACAACTTCATAAGCACATGGTCATGACCCACGCCATTGCCCAAATACATGATGAAACTGTAAACAAATGAAACGATGCGTTTGCCTTTAGGTGGGCAAACCGTTGAAACCGGTTTAAAAAACTTTCGGTTTCCCGTCAGTTTAGTTTCATGTAAATCGAACACGCCCATATTTAGTTTATGTAAGATTGAAAGATGGCAGCAGGCAGTTTGGTTATAAATGGTGTATGTAACCCCCGTCAACGTGACCTCGGGGTAACATGCATGTATACATATTTAGTTTACTTGTCTTAGTGATATTTATGTAAACATCACCTCGTCAATGATCTTCAGGTGCTACCTCGTTAATTGAGACCCCCTGGGTAACGTAGTGCGGTGACGAAGGGACAAGCGATGATAGTGCTAAATATAGCACATTTGTTCTTACATTGCAGCAAATGCCTTTCTCACGATTTTGTACCACAATTATTTTTGAAAATAAACATTATATCTTTAACGCGGGTGTCCAATCTAATCTAGTCGAAAGAAAAAAAAAATGGACGAGTGTTAACGCTTCGTTTCGACCGACTGGTAAGGAGAAAATTAAACAACTCTTCCCCTATGAATATCGAGCGGCGCGCCATTTTGCCGGAGCAAGTGACGTATATTATGACCCTTCATGTATCTCGCGGAAGAAACTCTTCACAAGGAAGGTAGCCTTCAGGGAAATCCCGGGAAACGAGAGATCAGGGCCGCGGTTGGCGGATGAATTGCGGCAGTTCTAAGCCGCACAGTAGACCATGATCTTGGTGTTTCATCAAAAACTAGCGTCCAAACATATTGATAGATCTCTTGCAATGATTGACGGAGTTCGAATCACACTTATTTATAATTGGGATGATAACGCGCTCTTGCATTACTTTCAGTGTGGGCGCCAGGGGCCGTATTCATAATCGCCACTTAGGCTACGCCACTAGGCTTAGCGCTAAGTGGAACATTTGTCTAGCGATTATCGGGTTCAAAATACATAAGTAGTCACCCAAGAAGTGGATTTGCTGAATTAAGAAAGTGCTAAAATTATAATGAAGAGGATTTCTTAATCATGAGCACCACCACAACGAGCTGGTGAGGCTAAGACGAAAATGCACTTTTCTTGCGTAGCTTACGAGGGGATTATGCATACGGCCCCAGGTTGGCGGCTCCCTTTAAGCCTTGCAATTGTTTAAACACTGGTAAGTGCAAACATTTTGTTTTGATTGTTTGATCTACAGAGAAGACTCGAAAATATAATGTAAATAAAGCTCGTGTGTCGCTTAATTGTAGTTAGCGCTTGGAGGGGGGGGGCGAATGCATTTTAAAAATAATATAACCCAACAGTTCATGGTGTTCATTTATTACAAAGGCGCAGAAACCGTACAGCGTACACTACACCGTACAGCGTACACTACACCGTACAGCGTACACTACAGCGTACACCGTACACTACAGCGTACACTACACCGTACAGCGTACACTACAGCGTACACTACACCGTACAGCGTACACTACACCGTACAGCGTACACTACAGCGTACACTACACCGTACAGCGTACACTACACCGTACAGCGTACACTACACCGTACAAAAAGGTGTTCGAAACCCGTAACTTTAAGCGACTTAAACCTAACGCGTGTATCCCGCCCACAGTAAACACTTTATGGTCAAATAAAAAATAAATACCATCATACAACACTATTATACAAGTTTACAATAATGGCGAGCTGAATGTATTACACAGGTCCCTCGTCAAACAGCGCCAACCCCCTTTAATAACAGGCGCCGTAATTAAACAATATTAACAATCGGTTGCTTTAAGGCTTAGATGCACACCTCATGAATTGGGTAAAGGGCATGAGATAGACTTTACACAATATCGTGGCAGCAAATGCCGATGACACATTTAAATATGCCTTAAATTAAGAATTTGGGTGCTGTTCATATTAATCCATGAGAACCGCTGCTTGTTGGCCGGACTCTGCTTGCGCAGTTCGCGCTTTGCCCTTCATTCCCTTGGCGTGTCTGGCCACGTGCGCCCGGAGGCAGCTGGACCGGGAGAAGGCGGCAGTGCAGATGGTACACTTGTGGGGCTTTAATCCCATGTGTTTCATGCGGTGGTCGTTGAGCGAGGCGGCCGCCGTGAAGCTCGCCGCGCAGAACTCGCAATGGAACGGCCTGGTCTTGGTGTGCGTGCGCACGTGGCGTCGCAGCGTGGTGGCCCGGATGAAGGAAGCGCCGCATGCGTCGCACCGGTAGGGCTTCTCCCCAGAATGCACCGCGAGGTGGTACTTGAGCGAGCCGTGATCCTTGAAGGACGCGCCACATTTCTGACACTGGAAAGGCTTCTCCCCAGTGTGGCTCCGCGCGTGGATCTGCAACCCGACCCGGCGCCGGAACCGCTTGCTGCAGACGCCGCAGGTGAAGGGCTTGGCGTCGGTGTGCATCAGCTGATGGTCCTTCAGCGACCCCGAGTGCGCGAACGTGGCTGCGCAGAGGTCGCAGGCGTACGGCCGCTCCCCACTGTGCGTCCTCATGTGGGTCTTCAGACTGCCGCTACTGGCGAACGGCTTGTGACACACGTCGCACACCTGGGGTTTAGCCGAGGCACCAGCCACCCACTCGTCGAAGATGGTGACGTCGGCGTGGGCTTTCAACAGGTGAGTCCTCAGGGTGTTCGGCCATTGAAACTTGGCCGGGCAGTGGGTACAGCGGTGGGGCTTCTCCCCCGTGTGCACCCTGGCGTGAGTCCGCAGACAGCTGCCGTAGTTGAAGGCGGCGGGGCATTCCTTACACTTGTAGGGTCTGTCGCCCGTGTGGGTGCCGAGGTGGTTCTTCAGCGCCAAGGCCCGGACGAACGTCGCCGGGCACATGTTGCACGCGAACGGCAAACTCTTGCCGTGACCCAACATGTGACGCTTCAAGCTGCTCTCTCGCGTAAAGGTCGCTTTGCAAATATCACAGACCAGCGAATTTCTCTGGTCTGTCGAGTCAATCGTGCTCGAGCCGTCATCGGGCTTCTGAGCCGCACCACCACTCAGACTGCCCGCACGCTCCCCTTCCTCTTCCTCTCCCTCTCCCCCCTCCTCCTCCTCGTCTGCATTCTCATTGTTCGTCTTCCACAGATGGACGTTGCCCCGTGCTTCTGAATCAATGGATCCCGACACATCGTCTATGATCCCTGTATCAGATGTTGCGTCCTCCATTTTTTCTTCGACAATTTGGGCCACGGATGCATATTCATTGTCCTGGTCAAGTTCCTCTTTCAGCTCAACCAGCTGCTGAATCTGCCCATCTCCTGTAGAGATATCCCTGTCTCCCGATGTCTGAATCAACGTAGTTGTGTGATAGTTTTCCCCTTGTACCTGCGTGACATTCTGAGTATTACCATCCGAAAGTCCAACGTCAACAGCGGCCGCTTCCTCCGCCGCATCGGGCTGCTGATAATGTATTTCTAGCCTGCCGTTTTCGGTGGTTAACACGATGGGCTTACCCGCCATCCCCAATCCCGGCTCGGCGGCAGCCACTGCTTGTAAGATGTCCTCCACAGCTAAGCCTCCGCCCGCGTGAGAGCCCAGTTCCATATCGCTCACAACGTAGATAGTGTTGTGTTCTCCCTGTTCAATGTCAGCTGCGTCCACCAGAGCCTGGTTGTCTTCCACACGAACGTCAGCCTCAGCCACATCAGGATTCCCCTCGGGTGGAACGCTTACTTCAACCTCCAGAGGGTACTGCGCAAGCGCACTGCTAACTTCCGCTGGAGGGTGATCCGCAGAGCTATAGGTTAGCTCAACCTCGGAAGCGACTTCCGGTGAAGCAACTTCCGGTAAAGCGACGCCCATGGCCGGTGGGCGCAGAATTGAATTTGTATTCTCGCCGGATGAGAGCGGCGTGGACACGCCGCCAGCATGCTCGTCATGTTCTCCACAAAGTGGATTTGGCGACTTGTCGCTTGTAATGGGATGGATGACACCTTCACTCGGAAGAGTTTTGCCCTGGCCTTGACTTCGCAGAGCGGCAGTTTGACCCATGTCCCTGTGAGAAGCCACGTGGCGCAGGAACTGGTCGCTGTCTTCGAAGTACACGTCACCCGCGTCGTCGTCCTGACACGTCTGACACACGTACAGGACAGAGGGACTCGCAGTCCCGGGAGCCGCTCTGAACGCCGAGCCTTGCGTGACGTCATCAACGGAGAAGGTCAGTTGGAGAGCGTCCCCGCTGGGATCGGCATGCAACCCCGACGGTGGCTCCCCCAAACCTTCAACGGTGACGAGTCGAATCTGCGGGAGGCGCTTCAGGTCGTGTCCCTCGCCTTTGGGGCGAGGCCTTCTCCTCCTGACCCCGCCTCCCCCTCCTCCTCCCCGTCCTCGCCGTCCACCGTCGTGAAGTTTCATGTGATACCTCAGGTTGCTGTTCCATTTGAAGGAGGCCGCGCATACGCCACACTGGTAGGGCTTGGCCCCGCTGTGGGTCCGGCGGTGGGAGCGCAGACTGCTGCCGTGGGTGAAGGCGGCGTCGCACTCAGCGCACTGATACCGCTTGATGCCCATGTGCTTGGCCATGTGGTCGTGCAGAGAGGCGGCCACGGTGAAGGTCGCCTCGCACACGTTACACTTGTGCGGCCTCTCCCCGGTGTGGGTGCGGCTGTGGCGGCGCAAGGCGCTGGCGAACCTGAAGGTTGTCCCGCACGTCTCACACGTATAGGGTTTCTCCCCGGTGTGGATCCGCAGGTGCTCCCTCAGGCTCCGCGCCTCTGTGTACGTAGACTGGCATATGGAGCAGATGAACCTCCGTTGGGGGCCGTGGCTTTTCAGATGCTGCTTCAGGCTGGCTTCGTCGGGAAAGACGGCGTCACAGGGCGGACATGCCATCGGGCGGGGGTCGCGACATGGCTTCAGTCGTGGGTGGGACAGCCTGTGTTTCCTTAGCAACCCGACGGAGGGAAAATCGAGGGTGCATGTTTTACATGTGTGCACTTTATTTTGCTTTTTTTTGCGATCATCTCTCAAATTGGCGTGAAGACTTTTCTTGGTATCAAACATCTTCGGACTTAAATCACAAGGCGCCAGTCTTTTCTCGTCAGACTTTTCGGCGTGATGACGGAGGATATGGAACCGTAACCGCAGCTTCAACGTGAAGACGGCGTGACAAGTCCGACAGACATACGACTGTTGCTTGATGTGTGTCCTAGCGTGGCGCCGCAGCGTAACCGCCTGACCGAAGGACGCGTGACAGTCCTTGCACCGAAGGCTGTTCCGCTCGTGTGTTCTGCGGTGGAAATAAAGGGTACTCATTCTATGGAACGACGCATGGCAAATAACGCAACGAAATACTTTCTTGTTGACGATGGCACTACTAGTTTGGCGCTTGTGGCCCTTTCCCCGAAATGTCTTACTTTTGACGAAGGTACTTTTTCGACCCTTAAGGTCATTACGACTGATATTTTTCAGCAAAGACACGTTTGTAGTCTTTGGTCTTTCGTAATTTTCTTCGTCGTGACGAGGAGACATGACTGCATCTCCCGTAATCATTTCTTCTTCAGAGGTTCGCTCGGTCGGCAGCACCGACTTCTGGCAGTGTTTATTAGGTCCCCTGCCCTTGGGAGGTTTGCCAGGCTTGTGTCTGCGGCGGGCCTCCGTCTTGGGGGGTAGTGCGACGACAGGTGTCCTGGTGTTCCCCCGATGATGTGTCTCTCTATGTGCTTCCAGTTCCTCGGAGCTGTTGAAGCGGGACTTACACGCCCAACACATGGGGTGCATTGCCCGAGCGCTCACCCTCCTGCCCCCTGTCTCTACCAACGGTGTACCATCCATCTTACCAATATTCCACTCCTCAACCCGAGGACTTGATGCAGACATCATTTTATGAGAGCTTGAACCCTCACTTTTCATGTCAGTCTTTGCCGTTGTTACGTTGTTAGACTCGTTGGAATGCATCGTCATGTGACTTTTAACGTGGAAGGCCTTCTGGAAGCGAGAGTTGCACACGGGACACGCGAATGGCTTGTCCCGCCCGGAGTGCGTGCGCAGGTGCTTGCGTAGTGCTCCCGCCCGCGAGAATCGCGCCTGACACGTGACACATACGTGAGGACGCTGGCCGGAGTGAGTCGTTAGGTGTTCCGTTAGCGACCGCTTCTGAACGAACTGAGCTTCACAAAGCTCGCACTGGAATGGCTTCTTCACTGCGGCATCCGACACTTCGCCTTTTGAGCTTTGTTTCCGTGAATGTCTAATCTGTGAGTAGATTGGCGTCCCGCCGGTATCATTGTCTGTCGCCATGGTTACTGACTGGTCACTTACGTCCAATGCTTTACTGTGTGTAACTTGATTCCTGGAACCCGGCGAAGGTCGCTTGCTTGGCGACGGATTATCTGACGCGTGACAAGAAGCACTTCTCTTAAGGTTACCATGCGAGTGTCTGCTCGCTCTACTCCTAGCCGAGATCACCGGTGATTGGGGTTTCACCCGATGACTGGGTGAAGTCGATACAGATGAAGGCTTAGTTCTTGTGGACATCCGCGTGACTTTCTGGTGCAAAGTAGATATGTTCGGCCCATTTAACACCTTGCAAGACTTGGAGAATGCGCCAGAGGATTGTGGCGAGGCCTTCAACACATGTCCTTCGTCAGTCACATCGTGTTCATTCCTACAAGCCGAAACACTCTCAGCACTATAGTCACAGGGTGGTGGCTTCTGCCTTAGCTCAGCAGGTTCCAATATTGGTTCTCCATTGCGGACTTGCACTGTTGGAGAAGTCCCCGGTCCAGCCCCACACCCCCGTAAAGCCGGCCCGCATGACGAGTTGGGCTCACGCAGCGTCGCGCCAGAAAGTGCATCAATCTCGGTCATACTCTCGTCTTGGGTCACCATTAGATTGCCCCGATGCACCACAGCACCGGGGTTTATTATGGGACTAATCACAGCTCTCTCGCTTGCTTGAGATGCTTGGATGCACCCTAGAGTAGCGTTAGAGCTGCAGTCACTCTCAGTCCCATTGGCATTGACGTCACTTCTGGTGACGGTTGTGACGAAACTAGTATGTTCGGTGTCTCCTGAATCGTCTCCACAAATAAGCACAATCTCGGTGCCACCTTGCAAGGTTTGGACGTCGGCTTCGGATAACTGAAGCAATCCTCCATTGTTCGGTAGCTCAAGGAATGTAGCCGTGCGACAGTAGTCCATGTCCTGATTGGCGGATGCCAGGTGCGGACTTTCCTCTGTGGCATCCATGACGCGGCTTTTGAGGTGTTACCGTCCGCGTATTGCGTACTTCTTTGAAATCAATCTATCTCTCATGTCATGTCCAATAGCGTTGAGATGATTCTGTGAAGTAAAAAATATATACAAAGTATAAATGAAATTTATTTCAACTTTTTAAATAATCTCGATTTTGAAAGAGAATAGGAATTCCGATATGTTGATGAGGCTTGTATAATAGAATAAAATAAACACATATATTTGTCAAAGGAACTACTCCCTAATGAGAATTCAAATGGTACTACATATATTTGGTCACAACGTGTCCAACTCAGTTGCTGCTGCTGTACTGTTATCTACAGTTTACTCCTACATAGCTGTATATGGACTGAAGGATAAACAGCTTGAAAAAAGCTTGACAAATCTATTTCTTAACTGATTTTATATGGCTGTGTACACAGAAATGTTAAACTTTCAAAGTTCTAAGTTACTGGACACATCTCATAAATGTTAACTAACTGTTAACATTAACAAAACTATCTTCAAGTTAAAAAGAAAAGTTGATGACCTTGTATAGCAGAAAGTTACTCATTCCCAGAAATGTACCAAAATAGGACTTACACAATTTATACATTTGTCTTTTTTGTGAGAATTTTAATATAACTGTAAATATAAATATTCTTATACCCAGTTTGCAACTACAGTTGTACTGTGTAAATAACTTTATAATCTAGAAAGTAAGTCTCATATGACAGTTTATCACTCAAGGATCATAATGCACTCAAATGGCACAAAATACACTGCCATAACATCATAACAAATCATTTATTTTATATCAATCAGAGCATCAAGTATCAATGTTTGTCAAAATACGCCGCAGAGAAATCAACTAAGCTTAGGTCGGTGAGAAGAGCAATGCCTTCTCCTAAGAGAGTGAGTAAGAGTTCCAGTAACCAAGCATCTCCGTTGATTCGTTGCAAACATAAGCCTGTCACATCATTTATCACTGATTATCGCTCACAATGCAATGGCCGCTGATATAGTCAAATTCATTAATGCCATTCACACTATTTCCATTAAAATAAATTTGAGTGAGCTCGGAAATTTACGGACAGGCTGCAGAACCCAGAGAGCCAACTAATTCAATCATACCTTTCTTTATGTGCTAATCTATTTTTCCTATCATGTCCAAAGTAATCTTGCACATGATGAAGCGCCATTGGCCACAAACATCAGCCATTAAACAGACTAAAAGAAGGAATGTGCAACATTGCCTAGCAATGGTTGCCATTGGATGCAATTGAGACAATGGATACAGTAGGCATCGTAACAGGCACATGCTTCTTTTAGCTTATTTGGAGGCAGACAGTTGTGGTCAATGCCAATGGAGCTTTATTATGTGCAAAATTACTTTGGATAATATAGGACGAATAGATTACCACAGAAAGGAAAGTATGATTGAATTATCTGGGTCTCTGGGTCTTGCAGCCAGTCTGTAAATTTCTGACCGCTCACTTAGAAAAAAAAATTGCCAAAAACAGTGTGAACAGCAATAATGAATTTGACGGGTATGAGTAAACCACGAAACAGACTCCATTTCGCGAAAAAAAGGAGCAAGAATAGGCAAAATGGAGTGGTTGGTGGCCTTTTTGGCGGTATTGGTCACGCGACGTTGTAAAGTACAACATATTACATGTTATCCAATAAGTTTTATCCATTAAGGAGGGGGAAACCCAAACATTTCAGAGCCGTAATGTCTTTCACCCACCGAACCCATCCGCCATCTTGTTTGTTAATAACAATATCAGCAGTGGCGCCATCTGGCATTGCTAAATCTAAGCATAAACAATATCTGCAGTGACGCAATCTAGCAAAAAGTACCTGCAGTGCCGCCATCTGGTATTGCTAAATCCAAGCTAACACGTTCTTAATGAGTTTAATTCATTTATTTCTTTATGCGCAACCACCAACACACAAACTCTACATTGTACACAATCTGTGCGATATTTGCCGCCTAGTAGTTGTTTGCATCCTGAAATCTTGAGCCAGCTGAAGCTGTGTAGGGTGAGAGTGGAGTGAGAGGAGGGGGGGAGGGGGTGTTAAGTGGGTTAAGGGGTTAAACACAACAGGGGTATAAATAACACTTTCGCTAATCGCTGTCGTGACTCAGCGTGATGTCATGTCACATATCTAAAGCCCTTACAAGTAACCTTAATAGCACTCGGTTTTACTGTTGCAAGTATCACATGATGTTTAAAGAGATATCGATGTAGTAATAATACAGGTTTTGCCGATCGCATGGCTATGAGCGAGCAGCTTCATTATATTCTCTGCCAATCGCATTGGCTATGAGCGAATATGTAATACTTCGTAGTATACAACGTCGCATGACTAATACTGCCAAAACGGCTACCAACCACTGCATTTCGCCTATTCTTGCTCCGTTTCGCAAAACAGACTCCGTTTCGTAGTTTACCCATACCGAATATGACTATACTCAAATTCATTAATGCTGTTCAAACGTCAGCCATTTAACAAACTAAAACAAGGAGCGTACGCGAAGCGTCGCCTGGCAATGGTTGCCATTGGATGCAATTGAGACAATGATACAGTACACATCATAACTAGCACTAGCCCCGAGGGACCCAGGAGTCACAGGCTCCTCCCTAGGGTCCCGAAGCAGCCCATTGATGCTGCCGCCAAAATCAAACAGATTATTAAAAATAAATTAATTTAAATTCCTTTCTGGGAGTATCATGCATATATCTTAATATTTCCCTAATCTATACAACTTAATCTATTCTTAACCTCTTAGTTGACGTCTTTACTCATATTATAAAGGTATCTGAAGTGATTTAGTCCGCTGCTTCAACTTTCATGCTGTACGCAATGATAAACAAATATGGTGGTTAGCTCATGTGCGAATGTATTTGAAGTGGCGCCATCTAGCGGTAAATGTTAACACCATATATTGCATATACACGCCTCGGTGTTCATTCCCTTTGAATGCTCATTCGATACAGCATGGTGAGCAGACATAAACACGCTTGAAAATAACACCAAAAATACTGATTGCTTCACAACATAAGAAAGGAATGAGCTTTGTTAGATAACAAAGAAATAATCAGCAAAGAGAGGAAAGTAAGTCTGTTGGGTCTTAGTTCAGTGCAGCCAGTCAGAAAATATCTGGGTGATTGCTCTAATATTAACGAAGATATCGGCTAAAAGGAGTGTGAACGGCATTAATGAATTTGAGTATACAGCTGAGCTGTATATCAGCGGCTGTTGCATTGTGAGCGATAATCAGTGATAAATGATGTGGCGGGTTCATGTTTACAACGAATCAACGGAGACGCTTGGTTACTGGAACTCAACTGGATCTAAGTTACAACAAATTCATACAGATATGAATACATATATACTAATTACTTTTCATCATAATCCATCCGTCCCTGATTTATAACAGATAGCTTAAGGAATCCAAAATAACTTACCAGCTTACGGTTTCGAAAAGTAAACTTCACAAATGTCAAAGAAGTACGGAAATGCGAAAGGGCGATAAGCACCAAACTTGTTGGTTCGTAGCGGTATACACCCATAATTTTGCTCGGCCGAATACCAAACAGCGCACAGTAAAAGCTTATAAATTTACGAGCGATCGACGCATTACACACATCCATCCCGGTTTAGCCTTTATCGAATAAATTTGTTTCATATATAAAGATCATCACAAGCACCAACTATGACCCTTATGGCACAGCCACGTACATATCTAAGTATGTTCAGTAATATATAGGATATATTTCAAAACAAAGTCTGTCGCCGATAGATTTAGATCAAGCTATCATTGTGGGGTTTAGTCAATTCGAAAGCGTGTCAGTCAAATGTGAGTAATCTTGGCATCAAACACAGGCACAGACAGTTGATACGTCGCCCGTCTTCATGTAGCAGTAGTGTAGGCATAGTACGCGGTGTCATGGGGGATGAAGCTGTGTAATGGCGGTCTCACTTTAGAGAGTCGCGAAAAGACACTGATCTCGCGAAAAGACAGCCCAAATGCCAATTAACCCCGATTTAAAGCTGTCGAACCAGCTGATTCGGGTTGTAATATCTTTACTGCGGGCAGGAATGCAAATATGTATTGTTTAATCGGGCTCATATGCATATTTAACAAATATCTCAACACGGATGCCGCTCAGCGATCGGTACGGCTGCCGCCATGTTGGATAGACACTGTAAAGACATTACAACCCGAATCAGCAGGTTCAACAGCTTCAAATCGGGGTTAATTGGCATTTAGGCTGTCTTTTCGCGAGATTAGTGTCTTTTCGCTATAAAGTGAGACCCGTGTAATCGTGTTAATTAAGCGTGTACTTACCGGATTTAAAACCCGAAATTGGCTTTGAATTTTAATTAAACGCTGGAAAGAATTTTAAATTAGGACGCAGCCTTGCTAAGTTTTGATGTGGCGTGAACATTTGGCAAGTCTTTAGCAAAATCGACAGAAGTCGAGATGATTATAATTGTAAATAGATTGTGTTAATGCTCGCGATAACGGGGTAGACGCAGACGATGTTTGATTTACTGAATGCCATGTACTTACATGATGACTTACGTGCGAAGTTATGCGACTGGGGCAATTAAAAAACAGACGTTGCAGAATCCAGGCCGTGATGGTGACAAGAGATACAACGAGTTACAATTTAGTAAAATTTATTCAAATAGCACAATAGCTACGACGTCAATTTCGAGAAAAAAATTTAGTCTCATGTGGGCACATCGAGAGAAAGTGCAGATTTCTGCTTCGGGGATTGAGAGAAAAAAAGGGTCGTTTGGGCGGCACATAAGAATATATTATTATCATGGTGCAGATTCATTTATTCTGCTACCGGCATGATGAGGCTAAACCACAACACTCAAACTAGACATATGACCATGCCTGCATGACTCTATCATGTCTGTACCATATCCATCCACTGAAATTCGAATTGGACACCCCGGATGATATCATAGCGAGCGTAGTGAGCTCTTTAGATAACACACACGGAAAAAACTGACAAAATCTGTATCTCAATCCCATACTGTAAAGCGCGAAAAAAAATCAACGGGAAGTCGACCCCCAGTGGTGTGACATGCGCATGCGTTTAAATGCATTCTGGGAAATTTCATGTTTTTTTTTTTTATCAAAAACTTATATGCAGCTCAAACCCCCACATTAACAAACGAATGTACATAATTGGTAGATAATTTACATACAAAAACATAATTCCAACTGATGAAACGCTGATCATAGCGACAACATGCATGTTTCCTCCTCTCTCCTGACAGAGGGCGCTCAACACGCGCGCGCGATGCATTCGCTTGGTGGCAGCACAAGTCGAACGCGCAGACGACAGTTTCAGATTTGTCAGCAGTTTACCAGGCTTCGTTGATGTTACAACATTTCCACGTCTAGTCTAGCTTTTGTCAATTTATATCAAGGTTGGTGATACATTAAAGTGCTAAGGTAACTTATTTGTGTAATATTTAGATCTAGCCTAGGAGTTAGATCTATTTGACAGTTCATCAGGCGCCAGTGTAGGATCCATAGAACAGTTTTGACCCTGACCAGGGGACCATTTGACTCTTTTAGCTAATGTTTACTGAGCCTTTCAGCAACATAGACTTCTAATTGACTAATATAGATCTAGCTGGAAGTTAAGTTAATGTAAGTTCCCTAGATCTAGTTTAAGTTGGATCTAAGCTTTAAACAATTTGAGGCAAAAATTGCTTCGTTAACACGTTACATGTTCTAGATCTAAGCTTAGGCCTAGATCCAGATCTAGATCCGTTAGGTCTACAACCTAGTTCAGCTTTTGTAAATATAGATCAAGGTTGGTGATCCAAAAGGTGCTAGATCTAACGTCACATTTAGGCTATAATCATATGACTTTCACCACTTATTTGTGTCACATTTAATTAACTGGGTTATTTGACAGTTCATCAGGCATCCGTGCAGGATCCGTCAAGAAATTTGTATTGGTTCCTGGACAAGCTAAGGGAACCATTTGATTGGGACAACCGTCTTTTAGCCTTTCATTAAAATAGACTTCTAATGCAGATCTAGCTGGAAATAAATGTAAGACTTATTAAGCTTAAAGTTACATGTGGAGCTGGCCGTTGCAACGGCTGTACCAAAATAAACATAAACAGGAAATGTTACCTTTGACCACAAGCAGTGTCAACGGCCACCGCCAAAGAAAAAGTGGCGCTCCGGACGCTTCTATTGTCTCATATAATTTATCGCTTGGGCCCCCTGTCGGAGGCACCGGTAAACGACTTGCTTACACACGTTTATGACGTTTCAAATCAGCACAAGTTTTCATTTTTGTGGCGGACAATTCATGAATTTGATATGTTTTGCTCATTGGCAGATAATTGGTGAGCGATATGGTAGGTGTTTATTGTCTGTTATGAACCTTAAGGCCTTAGGTTTGTGTTTTTATACGCAAATTTGGCATTCAAAAACAGCGAAACAACTCCACATGCAACTTTAAGTTGGATCAAAGCTTTAAAAAAAATTGAGGCAAAAATTGCTGTTGTTTGGCGGATTTTTAACAAAATTTTAATTAAGCTTAGTCTACATCTAGAGATAAGTTAGATCTATTAAGATCTTCGAACATCTATCCATTGGCAATTTCTTTAATATAATTAAGCTTCCTTTAAAAAGTAATCTTACTCTAATTATCGAATCAAAGCAACATCTGTGTTCATACAAACGGGTTGTTTGAAAGTTCATTAGGCGTCCGTGTAGGATTCGTCAAATAACTAACTTCTAATATAGATTAGCTAGAAGGTAATATATAAAGCTGGATCCAAGCTTTAAACAATTTGGCGCAAAAATTGCCTTTTTTTGGTTTATAACAAACCCTTCAGTTAAGATTAGCCTACATCTAGAGATAAGTTATCAAGATCTTCGAACATCTATCCATTAGCATTCTTCATTATATTTAAAAAGTAGTAAGTTCTTACAGTAGTCCAATTATCAAATCAAAACAAGTTGTGCTCCCCTTCTTTAGCACATCTACTTAAAAAATAAAAGCTTCTATCACAGCTGCGTGTCATTTGGGATCTCTGTCTATCGTAGACTACTTCTTGCTGGTTTTGCTGCGTTGAATGAGGGCGGACCACCCTTACTTAAAAAAATATTCACAGTACTTTGCTTCACACTGGGTAACCGTAACACAACCCAGTCAACCAGTCGTCCAGTTTCAAATTCTAGAGATCTTGAGCATAATTACTCACGCTCATTACATGAGCTGAGTCGTGAAGTTACAAATCCAAATCGGGGAGCAGGAAGGCAGGAACATAACTATTGCCGGCCACATCTATCTGACCATGGCACTCCACCTACACCATGCAATGATCCCTCCCCATAAAACACGGCACTTTTAAACTTTGAGAACAAACATTTTCGGTCAGTCAATGTACCAGGGGATGGAAATTGATTTCATTGCCTTAGCCTATTTTTAGATGGCAATTTCTCTCGAACAAAACTTTACAGATCACAAATAAAGCAACCTAGGGTAATAGGAACCTAAATCATGACAGATTCGGTCAGGGGCAGGTCACTTGACTACAAATCAAATGTACTACTAGACTACTAGATTTACTTTTTCAGTACCAAAACTTTGATATTAAATATACAAAATAGCATATTATGTAAAACTTCACCTTTAAAAAGAACAAGTCATAACTAAGGTTATGAGAAACAGTTTAGCCCAGTTATCATCAGTGGGGGTCCAAAAAATTGCTTCACAACAAAGTCAAAGTCTACGCTCGCCTTCTAGGTTTTACCTACAACATATTAGCTCACTACCCAAATACAACAAGCCAGTCCTAAGGTATCCTAAGCTATATGTATATATACCAGCCGTTCGGTACGCTATTGTACCGTAGGAAATTACGGGTGTATAACGTTACGAAACAACTTGGTGCTTATCACATTTCCGACATTTCCGTACTTCGTTGATGTTTATGAAGTTTGTGTTTTGATGTAAAATTCTTAGTAAGTTATTTTGGATTCTTTACATGTTGTTAATCACAGATATATTGGTTACAGTGAAAAATAATGATCGAAGATAGGCCTATATATCAGTTTCTTTGAGGAGATCCAGCAACCTCTGCGTTGTCCCATTGGAAGTCGAATACCGCCACATCGTTTATTTGTGATCGACTGATTATCGCTCACAATGCCGCGGAATACCGTTGTCCCGGACGGTTGTGCTCGCTGTCCTGTCTGTCCCTCGGTAATGATAGTGATACACGGGTGTATGATTACGACACAGTGGTCTCCCATTTGTAAGGTTAGAACTAATCCAGACACACTTACCTCAGTTTCGTGCAAGTGCCCCCAGGCAAGCTTGTTTCTCTAGTCTACAGTCAAACTCAGTCATAAATGCCGTAGACACACGTTTCGGCCCATATTTTCCGCTCTGTCGCCAAAATACTAAAACACGCCTCATAAAATGATGGTTGCCATGGCGCCGAACTTGCTTTGAACAATATATGCTCTATATTTATACCAGTCACGAAGATGCCATGGCAACTATGGAGCCTTTTATTATCTATGATTTAGTCCATTTGCGAAAGTGTGTCTGCTGGAGAAATATTGTTTGTGTCTTAAAAAAGGATAACATCTCAGTACAAACATAAGTTGTAAAATGGTCTAGTGTTGCTTTCTCACGTCAGGAATTTTTAGAGTGATCGAGGCAAATTCGCGGAAAATATGGGCCGAAACGTGTATCTACAGCATTTATGACTTTCATCGATCTCCCGGCAGAGGGCGTTACGCTTACGCCATAGTCCTAGGAAAAATTGTGATACGAGGAACGAGCTCCTTCTGCCGGGAGATCGACGAGAACTGTGACGTAACAGCGACATGGCGGCGGGGAGAGTTGTTGAAAATTGTTGTTGAAAACTTTCACCAGTACAAAAAGTGGTGGATTTTGTTTGTTTTCAATCTCATTGCCCTTGGAACTATAAAGGTATGAAGAACAACTTGACAAATTGATAAGGACCGTTTATTTCTGTACGTTCTGCAATCGACGGCCGAAGGGCACTGATTTTTAAATCAACAATCGCAACCGACACTGGCTTCATGGCCCTCCGGCCCGCTCCCCAGAGCGGATAAGCCAGGGAGGGGCATGCAACAGGGCTACAGTCAGCCCATCTGTCTATTGAGACTGGTGCACTGGGCAGCGTCACCGGCGCCAAGGATGTGCACTATATCATACTATATATATATGTATACGACAGCTACAACAATATATATCCTCATCAGTCGGCCAGCTTGTGTTGTCACCGCCTCAGTCGCCTCAGCTGGAAATAACTTATAATTCATTATAATATATGGTATTGGGTATGTACTGTTCTCGTTTCGTCATCATTTTCCAATAACCAGCTCAAAAAACCTAAACAGAAAAAATACAATAAACATTTGATCTTCGATTTAAGCATACACAAGCTTGTGTTGCATATACAGCTAATTGGCCTCAAACAAAACAATAACCATTTGATAGTCATTGATTCACCCCTTAGCCTCTGCTTAATCCCTAATCTCCCTCCTCCCAATACCACCCCCCCTTACACCCTCCACCCCACTGGCAGTCAAAGTGTCCTGCAGTCAAAGTGGGCATACAGAGGCACCGCAGACACAGGGCTCAACATTTCTTTGCATAAATATATCCAAAACTACTCTGAAGTTGACATGTTCTTGATGTCAGAATATAAAACAAGGTTTATAGAATATGTAAGCACTAATATGAATACATAGGTGCCATCTAAAATGCGAGCATATATATATTATTTCAGCTATTTTGATACATCAAGATCAATATTCAAAATAAATCCAACTTTGGCTTGCCGTAATGCATATCTTTGGCGGGATGACATATACCATGCATGTGTTTGTGGCATACTGTTTGGTTGCTTAGGAACTCTCATTGTGACATCGTTTTTACATCACAACTACTTAGTATTCTAGCCAAGACAAAGTCTTGATTTCGGTTTTGAAATATTGAATTTCTTTTTCTTGTTAATAAATTGTAGTATATAAAGTGAGAGGTTTCTTTTTTTTTTCAGGTAGTTTGGTTGATATATATTTATATGTCTTACAATAATCAATTTTCAAAAGAAAAAAAAATGATCCAAGTATGCATAAATAACATACGATCTCTTCCAATTTGACACTCAGTGGAGGTTGAATTCCGGGGGATTTCACCAGCTTATAACATATTAATTATGACTTGGATTATGACTTGGATGTATGGCAATCACCTAAAAGGCTTTGAGTAACAGTTTCTGCATTGAATAGGCCTCTGAGCTGGTGACAATTGCAGCTTTATGATAATGTTATGTTTCTTGTTGAATGTCTGAATTTCATCCTTAATATTTTTGTTAGTAAATGTTATGTTTCTTGCTAAATGGCCAATTTCTGTAATTAAAATTTTAGATTTTACATGCCCCTGTACTTGATAAATAAGATCTGTTGACCAGGCTACATAGCTAGGACTATGTTAATAAGATAATGAGTAGTATTTTTCTTTGCCTGAAAGTGGTTTAAAGTAGCTTTATCTTTAAAAAACATGTTTCAGAATAGTACAATTATTAATAAATAGTTTCTCTGTTTTATTGTAGCACGTTGCCAGGAGTTGATTGGAGGTGCCGTATACAGACGAAAGGATTTCCAACCAACAGATAGGCGGTCGCTGCCAAAATCCAGGAGAAGCTCTAAAGGGATGGAAGCATTAGCTCTAGGCACATCCCTCATGGAGCCACCCAAGGCAGTTGGCCCTTAGATACCGCCAGGGGCATCCCAACGTCGCACTGCCTCCACCAGATCATGAAACGACGGAAGCGTCACGTGGGTGGAGAGGCGGGTCAGACGGGGGGGAAGGAGACCATGAAGGCTGTGGGGGTGGCCGCTAAGCCATCGCTCCCCACGCGGGGTGAAGACTGCCAAAACGCCACTCAAGTACAAACGCCTCTGTCCTTGCCCTCTGCGGCACGCACTAGACAATCCACTGCAGCCAAGACAACGAAACCTCGTACCGTGTCTGCTGGGGGCCCGCGCGAGTCAAGTTGTTCCAGACAGGCTGGTTCCAATGCTCGGAAGGCGATGTCTTCCGCTCTCAGGCCTATCGCCAGCGCCCGTGGCAAGGAGAAAGCGTTTCCTTGCGAGTCTTGCCCCGCGGTCTTTGCCTGGTTGAGTGTGCGCAACAGCCACCAGCGGACACACGTCAAGGCCAAGAAGAGGAAGTATCAGTGCAAAGCGTGCCACATCGACTTCCGGAACGCCATGATGCTGAGGTCGCACGTCAACAAGACACACATCGGGCGGAAGAGACACGCCTGTAAAGTGTGTCGCGCAAGCTTCACGCTGCGGGCGACGTTGAAGTATCACCAATTGAAGCAGCATGGTATAGGGGAGTCCCGCAAGGAGGTCATATTCTGCGTGCTGTGCGACGAACGCTTCCCGACGGCCTTGGGTCTCCGCCGCCACGTGGAGAACGTGCACACTGGGCGCCAGACCAAGACCTTCCGCTGCAGCCGCTGCGGTCTGCGGTTGGCCTCGCGGTACCTCCTGAAGAAGCACAAGTCGACGCACCCGGGGCCCAGGCCGTGTCGCCGCTGTGACGCCGTCTTTGAGGACGACGCTAGCTTGAAGCAGCACATGTCCAGCCACCAACCTGACCGGAAGTACGTCTGCGAGGTGTGCCAGGCGTCGTTCGCGGAGTCGCGCGGCCTCAGGGATCACACTCGCATTCACACCGGGGAGAGGCCCTTCACCTGCGGCACCTGCCAAGCGACCTTTCGCTTCGCCAGCGCGCTGAGGAGACACAAGCGAACGCACACTGGGGAGAAGCCGTTCAAGTGTAACGTGTGCGAGGCGACCTTCACGGTGTCCTACTCCCTGAAGGACCACATGGCCAAGCACATGGGCATCAAGGGGTACAAGTGCGCCGAGTGTGGCGCCACCTTCACCCACGGCAGCTGCCTGCGCTCCCATCGCCGGGTGCACAGCAAGCACAAGGCCTACGCCTGCGACGCTTGCCCAGCCAAGTTCAAATGGGAGAGTAGTTTGAAACAGCACGTCAAGTCCCCGGCATGCGGGACCGAATGGCGAATGGCGAAACGATACACGCGTCGTAAGGCGTCCGCAGCGCCACCGGCGGGAGAGGCCCGAGAATTACTGATGAACCTATCTTCTGCCACGTCTGAGCTTTTCTCCGTCGAGAGCGCCGCGGAGACACGACCGGAAGGGTCGGGGGACAATGCCCAGGAGGAGACGCTTCATCTGTCGTTTTTCATTGTCGATGGTACGTCGGAGGACCCCACCGACCACCAACCCACGGCTCTGCCCGCACGCTGCGTCCTCTACTTGTGTAACATGTGCCAGGACAACGGAAGTCCCGATATTTTCTTCAAGGACGCGGATAGCTTCCATCGTCACGTGGCGTCTCACGAGATTCAGGAGGCGCCTGCTGCGATGTGTTGTGATGAGGCGGGTAACGCTGCTGGCGAACCAACGGAGGCGGAGGCAGTGGTCTACCAGGAGAATAATGGCGGGCCGCACACGGAGGAGTTTACGGCTTCTGCTGTTACATATCCAGCTGTGCCAACGGAAGAGTATGTGGTCTCGTGCGAGAATGATGAAAGCGAACCAGCGGAGTCGGAGGCTGTGGTCTACCAGGAGAATAATGGCGGGCCGCACACGGAGGAGTTTACGGCTTCTGCTGTTACATATCCAGCTGGGCCAACGGAAGAGTATGTGGTCGCGTGCGAGAATGATGAAAGCGAACCAGCGGATGAATATATCGTCTCGTCTTGGGACACTTCGAGTCAAACAGTGCAAGAGTTTGTGGTCCCTTGTGTGACTACTGAGGGCGAACCAGCGGGTGAATACGTCATCTCATCAGGGTATGCCGGAACCCAAGAGCAGGAGGAGCTTGTGGAATTCAGTGTTAACACTGGAGCTCAACCGACAGAAGAGCTTATATGTGATATGAGTGCTGGCGGTGACACTGCTGAGGAGTTGCTGGTGTCTGCAATGAAGGAAGAACCGGTGCCCGAGGACAGTGACCCGTCGTCGGATAACCCGCCCTTGACGGACCAGACCGTGCCGTATCCGGGACCTTTCTATACCACTGACGCGGATGTCTGCGGCTTAAAGACTGAGCTGGAGCCAAGCGAACCAACACGTATCGCAAGCATTATTAACAAACATGCGCCCGAGCTTAAGAAAAGTCCGGCTCAGAGCACTCCAGTTAGTCAGCCTAGTGTTTCCGGTCTTGTCGGCCAAACCGGAGAGGTCACCGAGACCCAAGGACAGTCCGAAGCGACCCAAGGACAGGTCGCCGAGACCCAAGGACAGGTCGCCAAGACCCAAGGACAGGTCGCCGAGACCCAAGGACAGGTCGCCGAGACCCAAGGACAGGCCGCCGCGACCCAAAGACAGGTCGCCGTGACCCAAGGACAGGCCGCCGAGACCCAAGGACAGGTCGCCGAGACCCAAGGACAGGCCGCCGAGACCCAAGGACAGGTCGCCGAGACCCAAGGACAGGTCGCCGAGACCCAAGGACAGGTCGCCGAGACCCAAGGACAGGCCGCCGAGACCCAAGGACAGGCCGCCGAGACCCAGGGACAGGCCGCCGAGACCCAAGGACAGGTCGCCGAGACCCAAGGACAGGTCGCCGTGACCCAAGGACAGGTCGCCGCGACCCAAGGACAGGCCGCCGAGACCCAAGGACAGGCCGCCGAGACCCAAGGACAGGCCGCCGAGACCCAAGGACAGGTCGCCGAGACCCAAGGACAGGTCGCCGAGATCCAAGGACAGGTCGCCGCGATCCAAGGACAGGCCGCCGAGACCCAAGGACAGGCCGCCGCGACCCAAGGACAGGTCGCCGAGACCCAAGGACAGGTCGCCGCGACCCAAGGACAGGCCGCCGGGACCCAAGGACAGGTCGCCGCGACCCAAAGACAGGTCGCCGAGACCCAAGGACAGGTCGCCGAGACCCAAGGACAGGTCGCCGAGACCCAAGGACAGGTCGCCGAGACCCAAGGACAGGCCGCCGAGACCCAAGGACAGGTCGCCGAGACCCAAGGACAGGTCGCCGAGACCCAAGGACAGGTCGCCGAGACCCAAGGACAGGTCGCCGAGACCCAAGGACAGGTCGCCGAGACCCAAGGACAGGTCGCCGAGACCCAAGGACAGGTCGCCGAGACCCAAGGACAGGCCGCCGAGACCCAAGGACAGGTCGCCGAGACCCAAGGACAGGTCGCCGAGACCCAAGGACAGGTCGCCGAGACCCAAGGACAGGTCGCCGAGACCCAAGGACAGGTCGCCGCGAACAAAGAGAAGACCCACACGTGTCCAACGTGTTATATTCCCTTCTCCAGCGCCCTCGCTCTGAGGAACCACGCTAAAACACACCCCAACCGACAGCGGCTGGTATGCGAGATTTGCTTCTCGTCCTTCACATCGCGAGCCACGTTGAAGGCGCACATGTTTAACATGCACGACGTGCGGGGAGCTGACCAGGCCGTTTCCTGCGTGCTGTGTGGGCAAACATGTCCCTCCCACGAGAGTCTGCGCTCCCATCTCGCCGGCGACCACCATAGACCGAAGGCGTTCACATGCGGCAAGTGCGATGTGACACTGCCCACAGCCCGGCAGCTCCGAAGCCACGAACGGTCGCACCCCGAGCGGAGGCAATGTCAGTTCTGCGATTCGGTCCTGGATGACGACGTCAGCCTGACACGCCACCTGGCGAGCCACGGCAAGTTGGACGGCAAGTTGGACGGCAAGTTGAGGTGCGACACCTGTCAGTCGTATTTCACGGACGCCAGTCAGCTAAGGCAGCACCAAGGTAGCGCGCACGGCGGACAGAAGCGACCCTGTGGCGGACCGCTGCGCACCGTCACTGGGTGGAAGCAACACACGTGCCACGTTTGTGGGTCGACCTTCCTCGGGTCGCGCAGCCTGAACGAACACATGCGCACGCACGGGGGTCAGAAGCCGCACAAGTGCAGCGCTTGTGGCGCCACCTTCACGTTACTGGCCGGCCTGAGGGGCCACACGCGCATTCACACGGGCGAGAAACCCTTCAAGTGCGACACGTGTCACGCCAGGTTTAGAGCCGCCAGCAGTCTGTACCGACACGTTCGTATACACACGAAGCGGTCGCCGTACCAGTGCCACGTCTGCCAGGCCACCTTCTGTTCCGGGACCACGCTGAGGGAACACGTGGACAAACACCGCGGGGTGAAGCCGCACAAGTGTTCCCAGTGCGACGCCGCTTTCACCTACAGCAGCAGCCTGCGTCACCATCGCAACGCCCACCGAGAGAAGGTCTACCGCTGCACCGTCTGTCCAGCCGAAATGAAGTGGCAAAGCAGCTTAAATCAGCACATGAAGGCCCACGCCGGCAAGCAACGGAGGAAGACCACTAAAGCGTCGAAGAAGAGTCAGGGTGCCACAAAAAAATCGTCATTGCTTCGTCATATCCTAGCGACCAAGGAGGAAGTAAAAGGTTCGGCCGCGATGCTGCCGCGCTCGGGGGCGGCTGGAGACGTTGCCAACGCGATGGACACCTCCAGCGAGCCGTCCCCCGTCGTCAAGGAGGAAAGCGTTACCGAATCCCTGGAGACACCTACCACTGCGTCGCGGGGCGAACAACGCCAGACGCATCCCGCCGTTGCTAAGGCCACGACTAGGTCGGACTCTGCTGGGCCGTCTCAGTCTCAAGCACACATCTTCCAGTGTACCAAACGTCAGATGGTTGGTGCCGCTGACATCTCCTTCAAGGACTTAAAGACCTTGCGAACCCACATGGCATCGCATGACCATGACGCTAGCATTAAGGAGGAGTCCCCCGATAAAGTGGCGCGGCGTCATCCTCCACACGCCCCGCTAACTATACCGGGGGACACGCCGCCCGTTGCCGGGTCTAGCACTCGCATCAATATACCGCCTCGGACACTGCGCGTCAAAAAGCACCGATGCACCGCTTGTCCAGCGTCCTTCTCCAATCTGCCTGCTCTGAGATATCACGCCAAGACCCACAGAGACGACAAGAAATTTAGCTGTGACGTGTGCCAGGCGACCTTCTCGAGAGAGGCGGGATTAAAATCGCACAAGGCGAAGAAACACGGCGACGAGAAAACATCTAAGACGAAGGCTGTGCCGTGTGACAGGTGTGACGAGACATTCCGGTCGCTGGCGAGTCTCGGACGCCACGTTAAGACGGAACACTCCCCCCGGCGGCGGGGGACTAGCCACGACTGCAGTCAGTGCGGCCTCCAGTTCACATCTCGCCGCCTGCTGAGCAGGCACCAGAAGACCCACGTCAGACGAAGGCCGTGTCGCCGCTGTGACGCCGTCTTCTACGACGAGGCCAGCCTGAAGGAACACCTATCGAGCCACTCGCGGCCGCGTAACTTCACGTGCGACGTGTGCGCGGCCTCCTTCACGGACTGCCGCGGCCTGAAGGGCCACATGCGGATTCACACCGGGGAGAAGCCGTTCGCCTGCGGCTCCTGCCCGGCCGCCTTCCGCGTGGCCAGCGCGCTGCGCCGCCACAGCCGCACCCACACCGGGGAGCGGCGCCACCGGTGTAACGTATGCGAGGCGACCTTCACCGTGGCCCAGTCGCTGAAGGACCACATGGCCTGTCACATGGGCATCAAGCAGTATCAGTGCCCCGAGTGTGGCGCCACCTTCAGCCGCGGCAGCACGTTGCGATCCCACCGCCGCGTGCACAACCCGCGGAAGCCCTACCACTGCACGCACTGCGCGGCGCAGTTCAAGTGGAACAGCAGCTTGGGGCAGCACTTGAAGAGGTGTCATGGTGTCGGATAAAATAGACATCATAGTTAACTAGAATGTTTTATAATGACAAAGACGGGAACGCCCTTGTTGTGTACTATTCAAGGTATAGCCGTAGTTTGTATCGACCGTGATGGCACAGTTATCTGCATAACCAGGCGAATTATGGTTACGTTATGTTATGCCTTAAATTCTAGCCTTGCCACAATGGAGTGCAGTCTTGTGAAAATGGTTTTGTGGTGGACCGAATAAACCTATAAAAAAAACAGTTGTTTTGTCTAATATAAATAAAGCTTCAAACTGACGAAACGCGACGGGTGAACGCAGATTGATGAAAATATTCAATAATTTGTAGCGCAATGTGGTAGCGATCTACCTGGATTTTTTTCTCTTCGTCGCAGCGCACATTAGCCGTTTAGGCGCATTACGATTCATGCTAATGTGGACATAAACCTGGTTTCATGGGATAGACTCTTACGGTCGCACAATCGGCGACAAAGTCTTTCTATTTATTCTTTTAAAACATCCGTTATCTTTTTTTCCGGAAACTAATCAACATGAAAGTGTGTAACATGCGTTTCAACAGCGTGTATACTATATATTTTGGAAAACAAAATGTTGATATAACGGAATTTGGAAGCGACCAAAATTGCCTCCGGCTATCTTACTGAATTAGACTATGTCCTTTTATGATACCAGGACAACAATTATCAAATCCATACACACCTTTTTTTTGAGGGGGAGGTGGGGGCACATGCCCAATGCAAGACGACACGGATGAAAGAGAAACTCACACCAAAGTACCGTCTGGCGCAACAGGATTTTTAATTGACTAATCAACAAATACAATATCAGCATTACTATTACCATCGCTTGGAGAGCTGTATGAAAGTAAATCTTAACAAATGTTAATCAGTGTCCTCCAAGCAACGCTTTCAATACAACATGCAGCATATTAAACACACAAAAGCCTACCCTTTTCACGGTTTCCATTTTTACAGCTGCGAGATTAACGTTCCGACGATACCTTGCAACTTGGCTTGTGAGACGCCATATGAAGCTGATAACTGTTTATATCCTTAAACAACATTTTACCCCCATCATCTTTCTTACATCTTGCACACCAGTACTGAATGAGATTAACAGGAGTCGCACTGAGGGTCTTCGGGGCAACCAGGCGGGGAACCACGTTTACGTCGCTAATGGCAACCGGGGATGCCTTCCGAGGAGGCGTAGCGCGGGGAACTGAAGGCGGCTCATCCAGAGCCTCAAGTTTTAAGGGTGGTTCTTGTTTTACTTCAGTTGTTCCTGGCTGCGGGGCAACGAAACTCTTCACGCACCCCTCCACGTCATCACTCTTATAGTAGGTTTTGCCTTGGTAGAACTTACGCTGCATGTGATATTTAAGCTGGTGGGATCGAAGATGCTCTAAATTAGGGAAGTTTGCCGCACATATACAACAACACATGGATGGGTTCTCCAAAGCATCCGGACCCACTGAGGTACTTGGCTTCAGGGCATCCTGTGTCACGCCTGACTGTGGATCTGGAGTATTCCCGTCTGGCTTACCCTGTGAGCAGTAGTTATGGTCAGAAAGATCATGAATCTTGTGGTCAAAATGGCACGTGTCCAGGTCTTGACCAACGGGGTCCTCAGGCACGCGTGCACGGGCATTCTGCCCGACGTGGAGCGCCTCGTGTTGCTTCAGGCGTTCAGCCGACGGGTAAAACCTGCCACATTTAGAACACTTGTGATGCGGTTTGTTATGAATCGATATGTGAAGCTGATAGCTGTCGTTAGTTTTGAAACAGACTATACCCCGACCAGCCATGCGACACTCCACACACATGTACAACGCGGAGCCATCGGGAGCCACACCCACATGCTTGAGAGGAACCAGGGGTGCGGCGTCTCCAGTGGCAACCAGGGGCGTGGCGTCTTTAGTGGTATCCAGGGGCGTGACGTCTTTAGTGGTAACCAGGGGCGTGGCGTCTTTAGTGGTAACCAGGGGCGTGGCGTCTTTACTGGCAACCAGGGGTGTGGCGTTTCCAGTGGCAACGAGGAGTTTGGCATCTTTAGTCGTGACTTGGGGTGCCTTCTCAGGAGCTGTAGCGCAGAGAAGTCTGGCGTCCGGTTTCCATGACAACACGTGCGGCTCGGTACTTTCTCCTTGCTTACCAGTCTCGTCGTGATTTGGAGCATTCTTTCTCATGCGGTGAGTTTGCATGTGGTTCTGCAAGCTTACCTGGTCGTCACACACGATTCCACACCGCTCACAGGGCTGGGGCCAAAGATGGATCTTGCACTTAGTTTTCTCGTGCGACGCTACATGACGCTCATAGCTGTGGATATCATCAAAACAAACTACACCCCAACCAGCCCTCTGACACCTCACGCACATGTACTGCCCAGACAGACCTCCCGCAGAATCCGCGCGCTTGGCCGGCAGGAGGGACGACACCGTGTTTGCATCGCCAATGGTAACCTTCCCAGCGGGCATAGCGCGGGGCATTGAGTACGGCTGTTTTAAACTTTCAGCGTTGATGCGTTGATTTGTCCGTTTGACGCAGTTTGTATCAGGCCGGGGAACAACGCGATTCTCCACACACCCCGCCTTCTGTTCACTTTTACAGGTGGCGCCGGCGTGGACTTTAAGCTGCTGTATGGGACAGTCAATCTGGTGGTCTCGAATCCTCTCTAGATCAGCGCAGTTTCCCGAACAAGCACACTCCAGAAGGGGAGCGACTCCCCTGTCCACACTTTCAGACGACAACGTTTTCGTCGTCACAACGAGAGGAATATGCGGAACGCACCCTGGCTTCGGTCTAACTGTAGGTGACCCCTTTTTTGTGGTAACCAGGGGCGTGGCGTCTTTAGTGGTAACCAGGGGCGTGGCGTCTTTAGTGGTAACCAGGGGCGTGGCGTCTTGAGTTTTAACCAGGGGCTTGGCGTCTCCAGTGGTAACCAGGGGCGCGGCGTCTCCAGTGGTAACCAGCGGCGTGGCATCTTTAGCGGTAACCAGGGGCGCGGCGTCTCCAGTGGTAACCAGGGGCGTGGCGTCTTTAGCGGTAACCATGGGCGTTGCGTCTCCAGTGGTAACCAGGGGCGTGCTGCCTTTAGTGGTAACCAGGGGCGTGGCGTCTTTAGTGGTAACCAGGGGCGTGGCGTCTTTAGTGGTAACCAGTGGCCTGGCGTCTTTAGTGGTAACCAGGGGCTTGGCGTCGTTAGTGGTAACCAGGGGCGCGGCGTCTCCAGTGGTGACCAGGGGCGTGGCGTCTTTAGCGGTAACCAGGGGCGCGGCGTTTCCAGTGGTAACCAGGGGCGTGGCGTCTTTAGTGGTAACCAGGGGCGCGGCGTCTTTAGTGGCAACCAGGGGCGCGGCGTTTTTAGTGGTAACCAGGGGCGTGGCGTCTCTAGTGGTAACTTGGGGTGCCTTCTCTGGAGGTATGGCGCGGTGAACGCTGGCGTCCGGTTTCCATGACAACGCGTGCTCTGGTGGCGAAGTAGTATCTTCTTGCTTACCAGTCTTGTCGTGATCTGGAGGATTCATTCTCATGCGGTGAGTTTTCATGTGCTTCCTCAAGCTTACCTGGTCGTCACACACAGCACCACAGCGCTTACACAGCAGGGACCAAGGGTGGCCCTGGAACCTAGCCGCGTCAGAGGCCAAATGAAGCTGATAGTTGTGGATATCTTTGAAACAAAATACACCACGACCAGCTTTCTGACACGTCACACACATGTACATTACAGACTGACCCGCCGTAGAATCCTCGCGTTTGGGCGTCACGCGGGACGTAACCGTTGCTACGTCGTCATTGGTTACGTTCCCAGAGGGCATAGCGCGGGGCACCGACGAAGGTTCCTTCACACTGTCAGCGTCGACGCTTCGTTTTTTCCGTCTAGTGCGGCGTTTTGCCGGCCGGGAAGCATCCGACGATACCTTTGTCTCCTCCAACAATGACGGGGCATCCACTGAGACAGAGCCTGGCTTCGGGGTAACCAAGGGCGTAACCCTGGCGTCCGGTTTGTCTGACAACACGGGGCTTACACTGCGTGGAGTACGCCCGCCTGGCTTGCCTCGTGATGCCCAATAGTAAGGGCGCTTACCAATCTTATCGGGGACTGGGAGCTTCCCTGGCTGATCGTGACTTTCCATGTGGCGCCTCAAGCGGCGCGAGGTGGTGAACACGGCGCCGCACACGCTGCAAGACCGATGGAACAGCTCCCTGTGGCGCTTCAGACGTCCCACCGTGGAGAAGCCTAAGTCGCACTGACAACACTTGTGGGTTCGTTTATTATGAAACCCAGCATGACGCCCATAGCTCTCGATATCTTTGAAGCAAACGACACCCAGACCAGCTTTCTGACACCACACACACATGTACAGCGCCGATTTCGGGGTCCCCGGGGGCGCTACGTCGCCAATGGCAACAGCCGAGGGTGGCTTCTCATCCGGGGGTGGTGGCGGTGCCGCCCGGAGAACGCTTCCGGTCGGCAGCACGCGGAGCACAATACGATCGTTGTTTGGGGGACTGTCCCATGATTTATAAGCTGACTGGTAGAACTTCATGTAGGCCGGGAGACTCATTCCCGGGCGATGGCCCTGCACGTGGCGCATCAGGCGGCCCCTGTCGCCAAACACAGCGCCACACTGCGCACATGGAACAGACCTGGTATGAGTCGACGACACACCGTCAGTGGCGCCATCTACGGAAGACGTTTCGTCGTCAGTAGCAACCGGGGAGGTCCCCCCCGGAGATGCGGCGGACTCGCCTTCTAAATCCTCTTCTTTCAGGTTTTGTTTCGCGGAGTCTTCTTTCAGACCGTCACCGCCACGAACACTTTTGTCCGGGTCTGTAGCGGGTGTCTTACGCGTCTGGTTCGCGCAGACGTCACCGCCACCTGTGGGCACCTTACGTACAGGCAGTTCTGTCACCAACCGCTTCGGATTAAGGGCTTTTCTACTGGTTTTGTCACCTTTAGGACGTCTTCGTTTTGCAGGTACGGGTGCGTCCTCCACAGTCTCCCCTCCAACCGCCACAGATTGGATCACGTAGACGTCACCGCCACCAGTCGGCACCTTACGTACAGGCAGTTCTGTCACCAACCGCTTCGGATGAAGGGCTTTTCTACTGGTTTTGTCACCTTTAGGACGTCTTCGTTTTGCAGGTACAGGTGCGTCCTCCACAGTCTCCTCTCCAACCACCACAGATTGGATCACGTAGACGTCACAGCCACCAGTCGGCACCTTACGTACAGGCAGTTCTGTCACCAACCGCTTCGGATGAAATGCTTTTTTACTGGTTTTGTCACCTTTAAGACGTCTTCGTTTTGCAGGTACAGGTGCGTCCTCCACCGTCTCCTCACCATTCGCTTGAGATTGGCTCGCGTTGACGTCACTGCCACCTGTCGGCCCCTTACGTACAGGCAGTTCTGTCACCAACCGCTTCGGATGAAGGGCATTTTTACTTTTGTCACCTTTAAGACGTCTTCGTTTTGCAGGTACAGGTGCGTCCTCCACAGTCTCCTCACCATCCGCTTGAGATTGGCTCTCAGCAGGCGCTGGTTGGTCAGTGCTGCCGGAGCCGCCTGGAAGACAAACATTTCCACCTCGACGCCTAACATTTG
The DNA here is from genome assembly GCA_964019135.1 of Arenicola marina. NCBI lineage: Eukaryota > Metazoa > Annelida > Polychaeta > Arenicolidae > Arenicola > Arenicola marina. The sequence goes on along the minus strand of OZ025253.1, from coordinate 2,905,594 downwards.
CTTCGACCTTTTTCTTGCGTTTCACATTTGATTTCAGTCTCCTATGGATAACGATATGTTTATCGTCGCACGAGGAGACCCAGCGACCCGCTGTGGGGGACTTCCTCTTGGACGAGGCGGCCGAGTCCTGCCTTAACGCCCCTGTACTAGAGGAATCAGACGGTGCCTTCGGGTTAGCATCGTCACCAGGGAGGTTGAGTTGTAGATCCTGCTTTCCCGGTGTGGACTTCGATGTGCGCCCTCGTTTCTTCATCATCAGATGATTGTCGCACCCAGTCACAATCTCCTTAGACTAGTGTCGGGTTTACCACTGACCATCAGTATTTCGCTTGAGTCACAGACGTGGAAACTCTGTTAAAGTTGCAGCAGGCGACGCTGCAAGTTTTCCAGGCGAGGCTGGTATCATCAGGAAGTCATGTTGAGACCAATATTATTTACAATTTAGTAGACACTGCCACGTTCCGTAATCTCCAATCACGACGTTCTCGTAGATCATTCTGCCATCTGATGCAAACTGTCGTCATGTCAGTAACGATGCTGAAACAAATAACAAAATAATTATTGAGACATATCTTCATGGTAGGAATTCTCACCTATGTAGAAGAGAGCCACAAAAAAAGAACAAAACGCTTGTAACAAGACCTCTGGAGAGAGATTCCACTGTATGTTATACTTTTAGGACTTATCAACTTCTGATAATGACATACCAAAGCACTTATTTCTAGTACCTGATCTCTCGGCCGGTTAAGTAGGTAGGGGAGGGGGGGGTCCCAAAGAGACAGACTTGGACTTGGTTCATATATAAGGACATTGAAGAAGTTTACCAGTACTGTGTGAGCTAGGCTTAAGCGACCACATTAAACCTTTATCAAGAGTAGGGCTATGCAACTTTTACCTTCCAAAGAAATAACAAACCTGCAGGCATTACGTTTTTTTTGCGATGTAATGAGTAAATAACAAGTCAGATCGATGTCTGGTAGAAGTTTAAATTAGTTTCAACATTTAATGAGTAAATAACAAATCAGATCGATGTCTGGTAGAAGTTTAAATTTGTCTCAACATTTAATGTTATAAATGCCATGTCCCATCTGACTGATACATAATTATATACTACTCACAATTTGCTAAGGATCACCTCTATGCAGAGATATCTGAGTGTATAACAGGTGACTGTGTAATTCTACTATAATACAGATAAACCTTCCCCAATCTGTGTCTAATCTGTTACTTGTGTGCCACCATGCATTGTAAAGGCAAACGTCTTTGTATTATAGTAGAATTACACAGCCACCTGTTATACACTCAGATATCTCTGCATAGAGGTGATCCTTAGCATACTTAGCAAATTGTGAGTAGCATACATTTAACTATACATGTATATATCTTAAAACTCTTAGTCAATATAACGTACTTGATAAGCATTTAGTTCAATAATGCATTGATAATAATAAGTCATATATTATAATAAGTCTCTTATTTTATCATGCAAGAATAATTAGTTGCTATGAGCTTATTATAAGCACACTGGGGCTGTAACAGGACCAATAGTTCACACCCTGATCATGCTGATGTGGCCATGTCTGTATAGTCACAGGATAAAGATCCCATATCCTTCTTTGCAAAGAGTAGGGGGGTACCCCTGGGGACACATAGCTCCACTCTCCCTTCATTCTCCCATTGACGCGATATGACCAAAAGTGGTTAAAGCGTCCTGAATATACAACCAACCAAAATCCATTGGACTTTATCATCATGATCATATCTTATTAAATCCTGTTACCTTAGTATAATCATATTTGCCCCAAGTATAGCTTGCCATTCTTTATCACTAGTATCCCACACCTCTCTGCCTACCCCCCTCCCCCTTACATCACCAGGTAGGTTCACAGGTCCAAATCAGCCACCCCCCCCCCACCCTCCGCTGATTAAATGTGTCTGTGAGCAGTGTGGCTGTGGCCTGGTGCCATAGCCACACTGCACATACTCACAGCGCATACTCAAATTCAAGTAATATACTTCAATTGCAGTAAAACTTGTATTGTTACCATATTCTCAGTAATCTGACTTTTTTTTACCTCAATCCAGTAACTTTCTCAAGTGTTACCTAAGTTAAAGTAACTAGTGTTTAGATAAGAATCCAGACCTCATGGGGTGATTTCATTATTCAAATATCCATATAGTGTTCTGATTGGCTGTGGTTTTTTAGGTCTGCACACTTTCATATATGTATATCTTCAAAGTACAAACTTAAGATGGCGGGCCAACGCATTTGCTACCTAATAAGATACTGTCGTGTAGACCATTTGTGTGTAAAATTGGTCTTGTAAGGGTATAATTTAGAATTGGTATTACTAGTTTAAACCATATCAAATTAATTGTATGTTCCGGAATTTGACTTTTATGTGCGTATAGCCAATACTCCCGGCGATAAGTCTCAATTTCATTCAGCAGACCCCTACCCTGTAGACAATTAACAAAGTCCCGCATAAATTTATTCAAACTGAAGTAACATTGCCATAAATACTAGAACTGAAATATAAATGATACAAGGTACCTCAGTTAAAGGAAAATACTAATGAAGCTTAACAGTTAACTTAAAGCTACATGAGGAGCTGACCGTTGCAACGGCTGTACCAAAATAAACATAAACAGGAAATGTTACCTTTGACTACAAGCAGTGTCAACGGCCACCGCCAAAGAAAATGTTGTGCTCCGGATACTTCTATTGTCTCATATAATTTAGCGCTTGGGCCCCCTGTCGGTGGCACCGGTAAACGATGTGTGTACACACGTTTATGACGTTTCAAATCAGCACAAGTTTTTATTTTTGTGGCGGACAATTCATGAATTTGAAATGTTTTGCTCTTTGGCAGATAATTGGTGAGCGATTTGGTAAGTTTAGGTGTTTATGGTCTGTTATGAACCTTAAGGCCTTAGGTTTGTGTTCTTATACGCAAATTTGGCATTCAAAAACAGCGAAACAACTCCACATGCAGTTTTAAGTTTACTTCAATTTGAGTATGCGTCTCGACCAGGCAGTGGCAGTGACTGAGTGAGTGATACTGTTACTGATACTCACTGACTCAGTGATAGGCCTAGCGTATATCCAACCCTCTAACTCCGTCAAGTTACGAAAGTTCCTACGTCAATATCCCTAAGTATGGACTCATATCTCAGTGGAAAGCAATGGGTCTCCCGATGCTATATCAGAGTATGCACGGCTTACCATTATTTTATTGTTTAAAATCAACTTCGGATGATTTGCAGGCACCGTCACACACATAAGCTTAACATGCACACGCCAAAAACAAACGGAAGACTACGGACAACTCGCGTTTCCGGTTTGCAGTTTTCATGATGTACACCTATAATCTCATACTATAGGCCTATCTACGTCACCGCGCGTTTCAGAATGAAGATGGTAAATGTGAAGCATTCCATTGTTGGCATATGACAATTATTATGCTAATCTGACGAAACGAGGATATGAAAAAAACCTGTCGAACATTATAGAAATCTTTCATTATTGCAGTAAATCGTTTGTCTCCAGAGAGAACTAATCATAACGCCACATTGCAAGATATGGTTTCGTGTTTGTCCGTGTTGGTCCGCCGCATCCAGCCCCCATTCGCTAGTTGGCGCTCCGTTTCTCCTCACCCATTGGCGAAACGAATCGAAAGCGGAGGGGGCCAGTGCCATTGTGGAGTATATGTGCGTATGTTATCCCCGTGCGTGTGTTCGCCCGGTTCGTAAGATGGGCCGGTGCGTAAGGGTGCGTATGAGGGGCGAGTGCGCATGTTAGGCGGGTCGAATGAGGAACGGGTGCGCATATTGGGACGGTGCGTATGAGGGGCAAGTGTGTATGTTGGGACGGTGCGTATGAGGGGCAAGTGTGTATGTTGGGACGATGCGTATGAGGGGCAAGTGTGTATGTTGGGACGGAGCGTATGATAGGCCGGTGCTTATGCTAGACTTAGGGGCGGGCGTGGTGCAGGCGTGATGCGGCCATTGGTCGGGCAATAGGCGGCAATTAGACTGGCGTGGTGCGGGCATTGTGCGGGCGTGGTGCGGGCATTGTGCGGACATTTGGCGGGCATTGTTCGGGCATTGTGCTGGCATTGCTCGGGCATTGGGCGGGCATTGCTCGGGCGTGGTGCGGGCGTGGTGCGGGCATTGTGTGTCCATTGTGCGGTCATTAATTGTGCGGGCATTGTGCTGACATTAATTGTGCTGGCATTGTGCGGCAATTAGGCTGGCGTGGTGCGGGCATTGTGCGGGCATTGTGCGGGCGTGGTGCGGGCGTGGGGTGGGCGTGGTGCGGGCATTGTGCGGGCGTGATGCGGGCGTGGTGTGGGCATTGGGGGCCCGTTGGTCAGGCGAGGTGCGGGCATTGGGCGGGCTTAATTGGGACGCAAGGAAACGGGCTATAGAAACTAGGGCACTACAGAACGACAGTTATTGGATTTTGATGAATTTATGACGAAAGTGTTCCAACTGTTGCCAGATTTGTAAGCGAATCGATAAGAAACGCAATGTTACAACGAGCCGGTCTAATCCTCGACCTAATCCTAACCCCCACCCCCCCCCCCCCCCACCTATCGCCCATAGCAACAAGTGTGTGACCACTCAAGCACAAGTTTTCCCCTAGCGTCAAGCTACACGGCTCTGCCGCAGAGAGCCCGCCCCCCTACCACACACACACACACTAGCCTTTATAACTAACTGTAGTGCTTGCTGGCAATGGTTGTAACAACATTTTTAGTTGTAATTCTTTTTTTTTCGTAGCCCCTCTTGAGGTAGATGTAAACATACCACCCGGGATGCTGTAACCGTAGCTGGATTTCACACTTTTTTTTCATTATTATGACGGAATCCTGAGGCGTCACCATCTTAGTAGATTTCACACATTTTTCGCTCTCGACACCAACGTAATGCAAGCGGCATTTGTGGGAGATAATAATGAGGGGAAGAACTGGCCTCAGCTCTTGCGCATTGATACCTTGCGATTGAATTACCGCTCATATTTATAAAATAATCCGCGCGGGAAAAATAGTCCAGTGTTATCTGAGAGCTGATCCGGGTGTGAGTCCGTCGTGAATTACACCCTCTCCCGGGCCTTCGGCTCCGCCCCTCGCCCTACCTCCTTACCAACGCCAATGCCACCATCTCCGGAGTCCCCCACCCCCTCTCACTCCCTAGCAACTTTCGGTTTCCCAGGCAATAACTGATAGCCCTGGTTGAAGCCCCCCACCGGGCAAGCGTGCATATTGAATGGGTTTCACCATTGCGGGATGTGCCTTTACAGTTACGGTAAAGAAAAGCACCAGAAAGATTAGTATATATAATATCTATAGGACCGTTTGGTCCCAGCTACGCGTAACTTAGGCGTACTTGGGTCTAAAGAGGTCTAGAAGGGGTAAATGGCGACACGCGACACAAGCATATTTAAAAAATTGACATTCGACATTGACCCCCAAATTCCGAAACTGAGGATCTGAAAAAGTGACATCGACACAGATTTTTGCAAAAAAACGACACTGAAGTTAGTGGTAAAGGTACGCGGGCGCAGTTTATTATACTAACGGGATTTAATATAAGATATAATAACAAAGTCCTGTACATTTTGAGGTTGAGGGTTCGGGAACCAAGGCTGCGGGTTGCCCAATTACAGCCCCAGTGCCACCCCCCTCCCCCTCCCCCCCTCTCTTCTCCCACTACCACCCAAACGCATTGGTCTGACCCATAAATACATTTTCCGTTAGGAAATACCTGCTGTTTGAAATCGGATACAATCTCTTGATTTACAGGGATATCCATAGCAGTCATGAAATCCCTGCTGTTGCGATGTCGAGTACAGTAGCATCAAAGAATTTGTATGGAAACTGCGCGAATTTTGTAAATTCTTTGATGACTTGCTCTGTTCTTTTGTTCAGTTCTGTTCTTTCATATAACGACGTGTAATAATCTCATATGCATTATTTGTAATTTCCGTTAATCTCCAAATAATTTGTAATTATTTATTATATAATTAAATATATTTCTTTCTATATATAAATATATATCTTTATTGGTGTTTTAGACCACCCTTGGGCCCCATTGAACTTTAATAAGCCGGGCAAAGTGACCTTCTGGGGGTGACGGACACGAGCATCAAGAATTATTAAGGCGCCGAGCATGAAGGATGATCGAACCCGACAAGAGGCGGATCCAGGAGTAGGGCTCCAGAGGGACTTTTTCGACACGGCGACAGGGAGATTTAAAAAATCGACAATGCAACTTTGGGGCTGCCTTGAAGTCGACATGCGACATAAGACTTAGCGACACGCGACATGGTCATCTTCTTAAAGTCGACAAGCGACATGCACCTCTTCTTAAAATCGACATGCGGCATGGCTACCCCCCTCCCTCAGGAGGCGCAGGAGTGGGAGGGGACGGGGGGCAGCCTTAGGTCTTTCGTTGATCCTCATTACAGATATGAACCGCGGGATGGCCTCTCTGCTTCAGATGTACTCAACCTAATTCGGCCCTTTGTTGTACACAAATAACTAGAGGTAGCAATAACATATCATTTGTGACATTTACCCATTTAAAAAAAAATCACATGTTCATTTATGAAAGATCATCATGGAAGATAATTGTATTTACCTAAAGATTTACTGATGTGGAACACGCTCCTCACCCTATAACTGAACCACCACTGATGTTACATTCAATTCGTAAAGCGAACTATTCGTGGCTATGCGTCTGCCCCAGTTAGTGCGGCCTGCCCCAGTGTGTGCGGTCTGCTCCAGTCTGTGCGGCGGTCTGCCCCAGTATATGCGGCGGCCTGCCCCAGTTTACGCGGCGTGCCCTAGTGTGTGCGGCGGCCTGTCCCAGTTTATGCGGCGTGCCCCAGTGTGTGCGGCGGCGTGCCCCAGTGTGTGCGGCGGCCTGCCCCAGTGTGTGCGGCGGCCTGCCCCAGTCTGTACGGTCTGCCCCGGTCTGTGCGGCGGTCTGCCCCAGTGTGTGCGGCGGTCTGCTCCGGTGTGTGCGGTCTGCCCCAGTCTGTACGGCGGCCTGCCCCAGTGTATGCGGCCTGCCCCAGTGTGTGCGGCGGCCTGCCCCAGTGTGTGCGGTCTGCCCATTGTGTGCGGCCTGTCCCAGTGTGTGCGGCGGTCTGCCCCAGTGTATGCGGCGGCCTGCCCTAGTGTGTGCGGCGGTCTGCCCTAATTTGTCTGGCGGCCTGCCCCAGTGTGTGCGGTCTGCCCCAGTCTGTGCGGCGGTCTGCCCCAGTGTATGCGGCCTGCCCCAGTGTGTACGGCGGCCTGGCCCAGTGTGTGCGGTCTGCCCCAGTCTGTGCGGCGGTCTGCCCCAGTGTATGGGACCTGCCCCAGTGTGTGCGGCCTGCCCCAGTGTGTGCGGCGGCCTGCTCCAGTGTGTGCGGCGGCCTGCCCCAGTGTATGCGGCTTGCCCCAGTCTGTGCGGCGGCCTGCCCCAGTGTGTGCGGCCTGCCCCAGTGTGTGCGGCCTGCCCCAGTGTGTGCGGCCTGCCCCAGTGTGTGCGGCGGCCTGCTCCAGTGTGTGCGGCGGCCTGCCCCAGTGTATGCGGCTTGCCCCAGTCTGTGCGGCGGCCTGCCCCAGTGTGTGCGGCCTGCCCTAGTGTGTGCGGCGGCCTGCCCCAGTGTGTGCGGCGGCCTGCCCCAGTATAGTGTTACCAACCGTACCACTTTTATTCCATTGCCTGCAAGGGTGGTCACCAAAATGTTGCTCTTCCAAGTCAAATGAATGTCAGGCAAGAGGACGGGGTGTTGTTTGTTTATTCAAGGATGCGTCCCCACTTCTGTAGTACTTATTGTTTAATAGCCCAGAGCGGTCAGCCTCCCAACGCCTCCCAACGCCGCCAGATAACCTCTCAACCCAAACGCCCCCCCCACCCCCTTCTCTTGACCCCCCCCCCCCCTTACCCGACCGTCCCACCATGTCGGGTTGAACCCCGACCCCCATGCTCACTGTCTTCACCCGCCCGACCATCACCCCGTAACACCCCATACCCCGTCAGGCTTAACCCTAAATCTCACCCTGGCCCACCCTATTGTAAATTGCCCCTCAAGCCCCCAAGCCCACCTCCCGACCCCGACCCTACAGCCCGGCGCGCGCACCCCACTCCCGGGGTCGACCTGTTCACGTGACTTTCATTTATCTACAAATAACAAGGTGCACCCACATCTTTATCCCCTACCCTCCACCCCTCCCCTCTCACTTCACATTACCACCCCCTCCCTCACCCACACTCCCAGTTACCCACACCCCCTCGGGCATATCTTTAGATATCCTCGTATGCCTGCAGGAGAAAACCTTCCGTATACGCGAGAATATTTCTCACATAATTGATTCTTGTTTACAAAATAAACTACTTTGGACGCGGGGGGAGGGGAGTTTTTTCCCCGGAGCTGAAAAATGGTAGGCTGGTTCCACTGCTGCGATGAAACCATAGGCGTCTGAGAGAATGCTATCACCCTTCACTGGCTCTCAAACGCGCTGCTCTCGCCCCCACAGTGAACTATCTCTTGACCTTTCCTTTAGAAGGTGGGTTTCCTATCAGCGGTAATGGCGTGAAGACCCCTGGGATGTTTTTCCACAATATCCATGCGGGGTAAACTGATCCTAATGCTAATAATATTCACCTTCGTTTTATGAAAACACTCCGGGTTGGTGGAGGCATTCGTTACATCCCGATATTCTATTCGGTTTCGGATTAAGTTGGTCTGGCCCAAGCTGGGGGATTTTCACCGGCCAATAATGCCATTTGAAGGTCTTGTGTAAATGATTCGCGGATTTGGCGGAAACATTTATACTGTAGCTATAGTCATGGATGTGTGGATATTCCATGTGTTTCTGCGTAAATAATATCTATATGTAAATCAGATAAAAACAGAACTTATCCATTAAATGAGGATTGATCCCAACTCATATGCCTCCCACCATCGGGGCCAGAGCGATGGTCGATCCCGTGCCCGTCTGTCCCGGGCGCTCCACGCATGCGAAATAAAATGACGTCATAAAATGATGTCATTTGGTTGTCATGGCAGCGCCAATCAGGCCTACACGTCTAAAACACTCCGCCCGCGTCATACTCTCACAAATTAATTTATTCATACCAATGGATTATCAATAAGAAAGGATGACGGTGAGGGGAGCTATTTAGCAATCTTCAAGACTGCGAACTCAAATGTAATGAAAGGCTGGACTATCTTCAAGGGGCATCCCCGCTCGGACAAAAACAGGGTGAGGGGGGTCCAGGCCCCCTGAAAATGCCATCTGGATCCACCGCTAAAAGGATCGCTTCTATAACAGTGTCTATAAAGGCTATAAAATAATTCGGTACTGTGTAAACGGCCACCTTCTTTGAATTGATTTCCTTTAAATCCGGCTCCTACTGGGTCAAAAAAGACTTTCAAAACGTGAATCGCAATGTATGTTGCCATCAACAATGATTTTTTTACTTATCAGAGACATAATGCAGCGAAATAATGTAGGTTTCGGTTTGAAGAACACTCACTGCACACTCACTGAATGAGTGAGGCAGTCCTGCTATGTTTGGATGAACACTCTGTTACAAACATTGCGGGTTATAAAGCTATTCTAGATACTATAAATTCGACACGTACTGTCCATATCCTTTCTCCGAAGCTCAACTTAAGTTTACTATTTGGATCCATCGTTTACCTGTCTATAATTAGCACGATCAGGAACTAAACCGCAATCTACATTGACGTAACTTTGCGCTAAATTTACAATTTTGATCGCTCACAGTTGATGCCAGAAGAATGCTAAGATTTCGAGACTTAAAGTGATTACACTTACCGTCACACTTAGCTATAGACATTCACTTTACACAGCCACCTAAAGTGCTTCAATATTTACTCTTCACTAGAAATGGTAAAATCGAAATTAACTCGCACAAAAGCTGACTGTAAATGTAGACGCAGAAGATAAACAGTTGAAAAAATAGGTGGCCTAAGTTCCGTCCATAATCTGTCTCCCTTGTGGCAGTCGATCACATGGTACACACGCCGCACACAGTTACAAGGGGCACCTGTCAGTCTGCCGCTCTTATCATGAAGGATGATCCCTCTCTCATGATCATTAAGTAGTCTCCATGTTTTCTCACACTTTTTTGTTTCCTTTAAATACACCGTGGATAGATCATACAGACACTGAGCAAATAGTATTATAATACTGTTCACTTACTGATATAACAAGTATGTTGTATTTATCACTTTTTGGTTGAACAAACATACTGCGGGTTGTATTCATATCATAATGCCGTGTTTGTACCCAGTCACGTGACCACACCGGAGTGACGCGGTCTGTGAAGCCGCACGCAGCCCCGGAGCCGGAGTTGGCCGCCATGTTTGCGGTTCGCTTTCGTACGTTTATTTAACTTGGAAGTCTTGTTTGGGAAGACTCGCACCCGGGGGAGAAAACCCGGGGGGTGAGACGGGAAAACAAATCGCGACGATTCCCAGCAATAACTACGGCGAGTAAATAAACAGACATGAAACCAGGAAGAAAATTGCCGGGCCTCAGAGATAAGACAAACAGGTGACCCCAGCTGGAAATGGCTTATCGTTGCGACATCGTTATTTTTTTTCTTATATAAATAATATTCTGGCGAACAGAGAAACCAGGTTTTATATCGCCGTATATCTGACAACCGCTGAGGGGCGCCCTCTGGTGTAAGACGCCCTGGCGGCCGGCGACTTAGGGGGTCAGAAACATGGGGCTGGGGCGGGAGGGGGGGCGGTCAGGGAGGGGTGGTGGAGCAGGGGGGGTATTTAATTCCTGTAAGGACCAACCGGGACTCGTCAAATCCTTCGCTGCAGCCCTGCTCCTGGATCCCACATGGAAGGGTGTGGTCTGAATCCGCGCGCTGGGGTGCGGGTCGGGGTGCGGGGTGGGTGGGTAGGGGATGAGTGGGGTGCGGTGTGGATGTGGTGAAGGGTGCCATTTAAGAAGTTTACTGAACAAACTCAGCCCCATGACAGACCCCAAGGCGGGGGACCCTCTCACAGATAACTGACACAAGTCTGTCCATCTCCTCAACTATCTCTCATCCCCTTTGGTCCTCCTCCTCACTCCCGCCAACCCCCCCACCCAACCCCACCCCCGTTACCTAACCCTCTACCCCCGGGACCCCCACCCAGTCCACCACGGCCCATTCCCTCCCACGCTCCCCAGTCGCCATGACGACGCACCCCACCTCGCTGAAGCCCCACTCATGATGCGAGCGTCTCATGTATACTATCTCCGGCGGAAAAGAAAATACGGAAACGATCCCTTTAAGATTGCGGAGTGACAGTGAGCGATACCATTCCAGCCCCTACCGCCTTGGGTTTCCCCGGTATGGCCGCTTCCGACGTGCCTATATGGCCCATCACGCTGTCGCTATTCACCCGTTGGAATCTCCGCTGGTTCATTCACTCTCCATGTAGAATCACATGTGATTCATGGCACATGTTGCTTGCTCATTAAGGTTTATACTGGCAAAGAAATGCCATTAATGCGCAAAAAATGCACATATTGACCTGTTGATCTCGCCGTTTCTGCAACTTATTGTACCTAATTTTCATCTGTTATCTTCGGTCAGTTTAATTAAGTTACACATAACACCAGCAAATAGAATATCTGTTCGCCCATATGTTTAATTTCAAAATACATATTAATTCTATTTATTAGAAAATTATTAGCCTATAATCGATGTTTGATCGTATTAGCTCTTAGTCTTCAAGAGTCTTTAAAATATTTCTATTGTGCCTATAATCAATCCATATATCATGAAGGAATTCCCCTAACTATTTAAATTTGCCGGAACTGGATCGTTCAGATCCCACTAACATATTCCAGTTTTCGGTGAACTGATTGATTCCGCCACCCCCCTCCGCCCACCCCCTTTAGGTTTCGGAGAGCTCGTCCTCCTATTGGAGACCCCCCCCCACCCACTCACCCACCCACAATGTTCTTTAATGCCTGCCTCCGCCTGGGAGTTAAGAAATAAAACCGTCTCCATGGTGTTATTATGCGGCGCCAAACCAATGAAGCCTATAACACAAACACATCGGCGAGCGAAGTTTACTGGACAGGTCATTTTTATATTGTCAATATTTTGTATGATGTATTACATCCCCAGACCGGATCTTTGTGTGTGTGTGTGAGGGGGAGGGGGGGGGGGCTTCGTTCCGCACCCCCCCCCCCCGCTACCACCCCCTCAACCAATAGGGTATGCTACAGCGACAAATGGTTTGTATATATGTTACCAGCCGGCTAAACTGCCGAGAGTCTAGACAATTAGCGTTATCAATGGCTCGGCGTGGTCCATAGGCGAATCAAGGCCAGCGACGGTGACTCAGACAGATATATGTTCAGCGGGATGGAGCGCATGGAAGGCCGAGGGAAGCCTTGGATTAGTGGTTTACAAGACAAACGAAATGAAATATTGGTGTTTAAGGCCAATTTGACGCACATGAGGGCCACATTGGGCCAACAACAATCGGATATCTGATATTGCGACAGTGGGAAAGGTGCATAATTCTGATTTGATTTGGGTTTAGAGGTAATTTGAGCCTATGCGGCTATTTCTAACATTCCATACCGGTGGTGTTCGAGTGAACAAAAATGGGTGGTTCTTCCATATGAGGGCAAACCATTGTTTCAGCATAACTGGCGTATTACTTACTGCAATAATGCCCTTCGTGGGCTCTAACATGGAAGACCAATATATGGTAAAATGAAGTTTAAAGGTTAAATATTGAGTATTAAAACCCCGAAACTATGCAATCACTTCAATTGGCGTATAAATTGCTAATTGCAAAAAAACAAAGACGTATCCCTGGCGGCACACCCAATGAACGGGGTATTTGTCATGACTCGTTGTAAATGTGGAGTTCTAACCCAAGCACCAACCGCTGGTTGGACAGGGAACAGTCGGTGTGGCTTTGTTTCTTATTGGGAGAAGAATTTCCAACATGCAAACCGGAATGTGTGTTATATGATTGAGGACATCATTACGAGTTAGGCTCTTGAAGATTGATGAAATTGCTGCTGTTCTTGTCGGCTTTTAGCACCCCCCTCCCCCATTGTTGAATGAAGAATGGTAGGGCCCAATAAAGCCAATAAATAAAGTAGATGGGGGGGGGGGGGGCGTCAGGACTCCATGGGACAAGCGTATCCAGCAGCTCAAAGAGGTCACATCGCAGCCGAGGAAATTGACAAGCTCAGTGTCCTCCTCCCGCTCATCAGCTTTCTTTAGTTCTTTACCGCTTTCTCCAACCACAGCAGCTGCCCAGCCGCCCGTGGGGGGGGGGGGGGGTAGCCCAGGTTGGGGTGGGGATGCGGGCTATGGGTCGTTGGTGTGGGGTGGGGAGGGGTGAGTCGAAAACTCGGAAAGAGGCAGGGACAGTTCTGGGTGCATGGTGTAATTGGGCTGCGGACCCCGATACAGGGGGCGGGGGTCGGGGGGGGGGGGTCGGGAGGGGGGGGGGGGGGTCCTGGGGATGCCCCTTAGCCCGTTTCTTAGCGCGGATGGCCATTTTAATGTAAACTTATGTGTGACCCCTCTCTCCCCACACAAGCCTCCTTTCTGTAGTGCACCCCCTTCATTTTTGTTGACCTACCCCCTCCCCCCGCACCCCATGGTTTAATATTTTCGAATGGGCTCAGGCATACTTTGGCTGAGGAAGGTAATGAGTGGATGAGGGGGTGGGGGGTGGGGTGAAGAAGAGGAAGGCAGGGGGATTATGGCATACTGTTGACAGAGGGCGGCCGATAAGTGTGGAGAGGAGGTGCGTATCGTTGGCTGGGTAGTTCAGCAGAGGGTAGGTATGTGGGTGGAGGGGGGGGGGGGTGCCCAGAAGGCCGGGGGAGGATGGATGAGGAAGGAGGAAAGTTGGTCAGCGGGGGTGGGGAGGGGGTGGGGAGGGGGTGGAGAGGCTTATTATATATACCACCCGCAAGAGATTAATGACCCGTCCTTTGTCCCATCTATTCTTGTTTACCTCTGATCCTGTTGTCAGCCGGCGGCCGGGGCGGGGGTAGAGGCGGGGGTCGAGACCTTCGGGATCATGCCGCCTTCAGGATTCCTCCTCATCTGGAGCCGTGTTGAAACATACAAACACGTCGGGCCACACTCTGTTTGTAAGCACGGATTTGATTGGCAGAAACGGACGGGGGAATGCCTCCCGCGAGGACTCCTGTCAGCCGACTCCTCTCCACCGCCTCTTTACGTGTCACTTTACCTGAGGGGAAGTCTGGCGGGAAATCATCGGAAAAATGTCTTAACCCCTTCTCTTCCCTTTCAGAACGCCCTTCACTTAAAAGCTACTCATACATCAGTTCGGAATGGGTTTAGAATAGGGTTTCAGGAATAAAGGTTAGAGTTCAGGCATAGCGATAACGTTAAAGCTGGTCAGACATATTGCAAGATTTCCCTTGAGATTTGTTTAAAATCTTTCAGGTAGAAATTATTTATTGAGGTGAGTATTGCATCAAGAATTACAAGGCGTACAGGAGGAGCAGTGCTCCCCGGCGTCCCCGCTTCCGCCGTCAACATCAATAGGAATACAACATTTAAAATAGTTACGTTATATTACTGCACAATATATTTACCTCAAGCAATCGACTCCATTGGTTAAAAAGACATGCAGTATTTTTGTTTCGATTAAGTCTATTATTTGCAGTTATGCCTCATCGACAGAAGCGAAGATGAAGTGGACAGTCACGAGCTTCCATTTGTACATCATGTGTCGATTTACGCAAGTGTCGATTAGTGCACGAGAATCGTCCTTTCTCCACTTCTCCGCGGAACCCTCCCAAATCCAGCAATGCTTTAAATTCCCCTAGGCATTTGTGTATTCAGATATTATTTTTTTATTTTTCTTATCTCGAGACTACTTAGAATAACTAGATATTTCGACATAATTGATTGATTGATTTGTATTTATTTTTCTTCATTTGTTGAAGATGATGAATGAAAGTAAATCTAAATACAAGTAGATAAACTCACATACATACAAACGTAAACAAAGTAAAAACAACATAAAAATAGCCGCAAAGAGCGAAAAAAATTATGTTTAACTTGCACCCATCGACGTACTGGTAACGGTCAAACATACTTAGTTCATGTTCATGTAAATCTCGTTCAGAAGCACATCATGTCAGTGAAGGATAATGTAAAAGAAACGAAATCAAAGTGTCATATTGTGAATCACTTGGACGGAAGACTTCATTGGACTAAGTATTCATCTAAGTATTGTTCATTTGTTAGACCTTGGATATAAACCCATTCTTATGCCTTCTGCCGTGTATGTGAACTTAGCCTTAACCTACCTCGAAGCATGAATGTAAACTGAGGTTAACCGCGCCGACTACTTTTACCTTTGTTCCAATGTCGTGAACAATGTCGTTGATCACAATTTGTCGCACTCTGCCAGCAGAGGGAGCTCGTTCCTCACATCACCTCTGCTTCACGTAGCTGCGCACCTCACGGTTGACCTCAACGGCGCTGGGGTCACGAATGGTTTTTGGTGGTTTTTTATATTGGATATTGTATTTTCGATGCAGCATTTGAGAAATATAGACGTTTCGTTGTCGAATGATCACAATGGAACAACTATTATGGAAAAATTATTTCAAAATAACACGGGGTCAAATTTCAAAACGCTTCACGCCTTTGACATCGATCGATTTCGAAAATATAGTTCGAAAGTAATATGGCTTCTAATTAATCAAACTCGAATGAATACGTCAGGTACGGTACCAGTGGCACACTCAATGCTAAACAATGGTGTGTTTGATGCCAAACTGCGAAATGTAATCTTTGATTTGATTCCTTTACATTTTCGCGCGTGAAGGATAATTCTGATGGTTAAATTTGACGTGGAGCAGATGGACTATGGCGCAAGCGCAACGCCCTCTACCGGGAGATCGAATTTGTCGTAGACGTCACACGATGTCACACATTGTGTTTGGTAATCGAGGAGTCACACCACATTGAGCTGGTCATCAGCCATGTCACATGTACTACGAAAACATAATCGGCGGTCCCTGACGAATTGTTTGGTGGTAAGATACATAAATAATATACATCCATATCTATCTGCCCGTTATAACCATTGAACGCGTTTGTTTTCATCGTTAACAAGCTGAAATTCTAGTATTTATATTTAAAGCTGCTTGTCGAGCCTTTCAAGCCAAAATTTAAGCCCAGGCGACATGCATATCACAATTTGCAGAAAACTCGATTGTTTCATTCTATAAATTCAAAAACCTAATAAACATCGCCATGTCGGCTGTTAGGTGGCAAACATGTCTATCAGGGACAACACAGAACTCTGTCGCGGCACCGCTAAGGACAAAGCATCGCGAAAAACACAGACTGATGACGCTTATCACTAAGTTGAAAACCTGTGGTTAATTCATATCACGGGCAAGGCTAAGAATCTGATTCTTGTTTGTATTTTGACCTCTTTAGTTTTGGCGGGAAAGAGCTCGATATGGAAGCCCTGTTAAACCGAAAACGACAGATACAGTTCGTATATTATTTAATGTAATCAGATTATTGACTCGTATGACGAAACAGCAACAAACAAACGATAAACAGTGCGTCACAGAAATCCGTAATGATTAATTTGAATGTAATTATAGTATTTTTGTATATTTCTGAACATAAAGTAACGAAGTTCTATTTTGTTGTCGTTAAGCTGCCGTACGTTAAGCTAAGTTGTGTTGAGCAGTGTAGTTAAATGCATTTCGAAGTGAGCGGTTACAAGGGATCTCATGTTGGAAGACAAAACGCCTTATGCAGAAGGTGACCTTCTCCAGTTTGACGATCTAAAAGATATCCGGTTGCTCTCTCTTCGTATATTTTCAGATCCCCAAAACATTATCAATTATTAACACTTAACTCGATGCGCGAACATTCAATGATGACAACATTGATCCCACTACCGACTTCGTGAGTTCCTGTTCCAAACTGTGCAATGTATATTTGGCATACGGTCGAGCATGCCATGACAGTGCTCAAGCTTTAAATTAAAGTTAACCGATATCAACATAATTATACGTTCTTTCTTGTCACATTTACGATACTGCATTATATTATATGTTCTTATGTCATATGATTTAGGCACGGTGAATGACACATTGAGCTACATACACGATTGAACTGAAATTGTTATTCTTACCTGCTCGGACAGATCTGGCATTACGGCAAGTCTGGAGCACACAGACTTACCGGAAACCCGATCCCCTCTTCTCTTACTGACAGACGGGTCTTTGGTAAAATATTACATAACATTGATATTCATCTATCTGTTGAATTGGGAACACGTAGGGGACCAAACATTATTTGTCTATATGTCAGTCCCAGAGCGAGTTCCCAGAGTGACAATTGCTGTTGTGCATTGATCGTTTGTTCGTAAAATATGTAAAATAACCTGTACGTTATGTTGTGTTAGGAAATGTAAGATTTAAATCCTCTCCGGCAGATTACTGACACCTATCCCATCGCAACAGTGAGGCATCGGGGGGAATGCCAGGGTGTCCCGTGGAAGGTAATGGCGGGGAGTTACAGAATCCCCCAAAACTTGTAATTTACAACGGGAACCACACTAAAGAGCTGGAGTGTATATTTACGCAGCACCCCGTGCGATGGACACCCTGTAGTAGGAGGGGTGGGTCACTAGTGTTGTGAAGAGGGGCGTGGAGGGGGTGGGGAGAATGGGGGCTTTGGTTGAAAAGTCAAGGGGAGGTGGGCTGATTGAGGTTATAGTGAGAGAGGGACGGGTGAGAGCATATACTGAAAGGGGAGTGGAGCAATTGGAGTGAAACTCCACGGAAGTGAGGTTTCTTGACAGAGGGAAGTACCTCTTAGGTTCATTACCAACGGAATGCGGCACTAATTGAAAAGAACAGATGTCCCACTGGGGCCGTCAGTTAGCGCTGGGAGCCATGGCGCAGAGCACCCCCCCGCCACCTCCGCCACCCCCTCCCATCGCACAGAGCTGAGATATACACCACCACCCCCCCACCTCGGCCACCCCCTTCTCTTCAAACAGGGCTAAGGTATACCCCCTCCCCCCTCCTCCTTCCTCCGCCACCCCCTTCTTTTCACTCAGGCAGATAGTCACCCCCGCAATCCCCTCCCTCTGTGTACAGGTATATAGCCCTCCACCCCGAACGTCCCCCACTTCAGGCCGATGTATCCGAGACAACACTCAACCTCACCGTGGGAGAGAGGGTACCACTAACATGTATCTGTGATAGTGTGTGCATAAGGGGTACATAACTCTAACAGTTTGTTTATGAGGGGTATGTATCTGTGAGTGTGTATGAGGGGGTATGCGTTTGTGATAGAGTGCCTATGGGGGGCACCTCTGTTATAGTGTGTGTATGAGGGGTATCTATCTGTGATAGTGTGTGCATGAGGGGTATGTATATGTGAGTGTGTATGAGGGGGTATGTGTTTGTGACAGAGTGCGTATGAGGGGCATCTCTGTGATAGTGTGTGAATGAGGGAGTATGTATCTGTGATATAGTGTGTATGAGGGGGTATGTAACTGTAATAGAGTGTGCATGAGGGGGTATGTAACTGCGATAGTGTGTGCATGAGGGTGTGTGTCTGTGATAGTGTGTGAGGGGTATGTAACTGTTATAGACTATGAGGCGGTATGTATCTGTGATATTGCCTGCACGAGGGGTTATATATCTGTGATATTGCCTCCATGGCGGGTATGTATCTGTGATATTGCCTGCAGGAGGCGGTATGTATCTGTGATATTGCCTGCATGAGGGATTTGTATCTGTGATATTGCCTCCATGAGGGGGTATGTATCTGTGATATTGCTTACATGAGGCGTTATGTATCTGTGATATTGCCTGCATGTGGGATATGTATCTGTGATATTGCCTCCATGAGGGGGTATGTATCTGTGATATTGCTTACATGAGGGGGTATGTATCTGTGATATTGCCTGCATGAGGGGGTATGTATCTGTGATAATGCCTGCATGAGGGGGTTTGTATCTGTGATATTGCCTCCATGAGGGGGTATGTATCTGTGATATTGCCCGCATGAGGGGTATGTATCTGTGATATTGCCCGCATGAGGGGGTATGTATCTGTGATATTGCCTCTACGAGGGGGTATGTATCTGTGATATTGCCTGCATGAGGGATATGTATCTGTGATATTGCATCTATGAGGGGGTATGTATCTGTGATATTGCTCCCATGAGGGGTATGTATCTGTGATATTGCCTGCATGAGGGGGTATGTATCTGTGATATTGCCCGCATGAGGGGGTATGTATCTGTGATATTGCCCGCATGAGGGGGTATGTATCTGTGATATTGCCTCTACGAGGGGGTATGTATCTGTGATATTGCCTGCATGAGGGGGTATGTATCTGTGATAATGCCTGCATGAGGGGGTATGTATCTGTGATATTGCCTCCATGAGGGGGTGTGTATCTGTGATATTACCTCCATGAGGCGGTATGTATATGTGATATTGCCTCCATGAGGGGGTATGTATCTGTGATAGTGCCTGCATGAGGGGGTATGTATCTGTGATATTGCCTGCATGAGGGGGTATGTATCTGTGATAATGCCTGCATGAGGGGGTATGTATCTGTGATATTGCCCGCATGAGGGGGTATGTATCTGTGATATTGCCCGCATGAGGGGGTATGTATCTGTGATATTGCCTGCATGAGGGATATGTATCTGTGATATTGCATCCATGAGGGGGTATGTATCTGTGATATTGCTCCCATGAGGGGTATGTATCTGTGATATTGCCCCCTTGAGGGCGTATCTATCTGTGATATTGCCTCCATGAGAGGGTGTGTATCTGTGATATTGCCTCCATGAGGGATTAAGTATCTGTGATATTGCCTCCATGAGGCGGGATGTATCTGTGATATTGCCTCCATGAGGGGGTATGTATCTGTGATATTGCCCGCATGAGAGGTATGTATCTGTGATATTGCCCGCATGAGGGGGTATGTATCTGTGATATTGCTTCTACGAGGGTGTATGTATCTGTGATATTGCCTGCATGAGGGATATGTATCTGTGATATTGCATCTATGAGGGGGTATGTATCTGTGATATTGCTCCCATGAGGGGTATGTACCTGTGATATTGCCTGCATGAGGGGGTATGTATCTGTGATATTGCCCGCATGAGGGGGTATGTATCTGTGATATTGCCCGCATGAGGGGGTATGTATCTGTGATATTGCCTCTACGAGGGGGTATGTATCTGTGATATTGCCTGCATGAGGGGGTATGTATCTGTGATAATGCCTGCATGAGGGGGTATGTATCTGTGATATTGCCTCCATGAGGGGGTGTGTATCTGTGATATTACCTCCATGAGGCGGTATGTATATGTGATATTGCCTCCATGAGGGGGTATGTATCTGTGATAGTGCCTGCATGAGGGGGTATGTATCTGTGATATTGCCTGCATGAGGGGGTATGTATCTGTGATAATGCCTGCATGAGGGGGTATGTATCTGTGATATTGCCCGCATGAGGGGGTATGTATCTGTGATATTGCCCGCATGAGGGGGTATGTATCTGTGATATTGCCTGCATGAGGGATATGTATCTGTGATATTGCATCCATGAGGGGGTATGTATCTGTGATATTGCTCCCATGAGGGGTATGTATCTGTGATATTGCCCCCTTGAGGGCGTATCTATCTGTGATATTGCCTCCATGAGAGGGTGTGTATCTGTGATATTGCCTCCATGAGGGATTAAGTATCTGTGATATTGCCTCCATGAGGCGGGATGTATCTGTGATATTGCCTCCATGAGGGGGTATTTATGTGTGATATTGCCTCAATGAGGGGGGTATGTATCTGTGATATTGCCCCTATGAGGGGTATAAATCTGTGATATTGCCTACATAAGGGGGTATGTATCTGTGATATTGCCTCCATGAGGGGGTATGTATCTGTGATATTGCCTCCATGAGGGATTATGTATCTGTGATATTGTCTCCATGAGGGGGTATGTATCTGTGATATTGCCTCCATGAGGGGGTATGTATCTGAGATATTGCCTCCATGAGGGGGTATTTATCTGTGATATTGCCTCCATGAGGGGGTATGTATCAGTGATATTGCCTCCATGAGGGGGTATGTATCTGTGATATTTCCTCCATGAGAGGGTGTGTATCTGTGATATAGCCTCCATGAGGGATCAGGTATCTGTGATATTGCCTCCATGAGGCGGTATGTATCTGTGATATTGCCTCCATGAGGGGGTATGTATCTGGGATATTGGCTCCACGAGGGGGTATGTATCTGAGATATTGCCTCTGTGAGAGGTTGTATATCTGTGATATTGCCTCTATGAGAGGGTGTGTATCTGTGATATTGCCTCCATGAGGGGGTATGTATCTGTGATATTGCCTCCATGAGGGGGTATGTATCAGTGATATTGCCTCCATGAGGGGGTATGCATCTGTGATATTGCCTCCATGAGGGGGTATGTATCAGTGATATTGCCTCCATGAGGCGGTATGTATATGTGATATTGCCTCCATGAGGCGGTATGTATCTGTGATATTGCCTCCATGAGGGGGTATGTATCAGGGATATTGCCTCCATGAGGGGGTATTTATCTGTGATATTGCCTCCATGAGGGGGTATGTATCAGTGATATTGCCTCCATGAGGGGGTATGCATCTGTGATATTGCTTCCATGAGGCGGTATGTATCTGTGATATTGCCTCCATGAGGCGGTATGTATCTGTGATATTGCCTTCATGAGGGGGTATGTATCTGTGATATTGCCTCCATGAGAGGGTATGTATCTGTGATATTGCCTCCATGAGGCGGTATGTATCTGTGATATTGCCTCCATGAGGGGGTATGTATCTGTTATATTGCCTCCATGAGGAGGTGTGTATCTGTGATATTGCCTCCATGAGAGGGTGTGTATCTGTGATATTGCCTCCGTGAGAGGTTGTATATCTGTGATATTGCCTCCATGAGAGGGTGTGTATCTATGATATTGCCTCCATGAGGGGGTATGTATCTGTGATATTGCCTCCATGAGGGGGTATGTATCAGTGATATTGCCTCCATGAGGGGGTATGTATCTGTGATATTGCCTCCATGAGGCGGTATGTATCTGTGATATTGCCTCCATGAGGCGGTATGTATCTGTGATATTGCCTCCATGTGGGGGTATGTATCTGTGATATTGCCTCCATGAGGGGGTATGTATCTGCGATATTGCCTCCATGAAGGGGTATTTATCTGTGATATTGCCTCCATGAGAGGGTGTGCATCTGTGATATTGCCTCCATGAGGCGGTATGTATCTGTAATATTGCCTCCATGAGGCGGTATGTATCTGTGATATTACCTCCATGAGGGGGTATGTATCTTTGATATTGCCTCCATGAGGGGGTATGTATCTGTGATATTGCCTCCATCAGGGGGTATGTATCTGTGATATTGCCTCCATGAAGCGGTATGTATCTGTGATATTGCCTCCATGAGGCGGTATGTATATGTGATGTTGCCTCCATGAGGGGGTATGTATCTGTGATAGTGCCTCCATGAGGGGGTATGTATCTGTGATATTGCCTGCATGAGGGGGTATGTATCTGTGATAATGCCTGCATGAGGGGGTATGTATCTGTGATGTTGCCTCCATGAGGGGGTATGTATCTATGATATTGCCTCCATGAGAGGGTGTGTATCTGTGATATTGCCTCCGTGAGGCGGTATGTATCTGTGATATTGCCTCCATGAGGCGGTATGTATCTGTAATATTGCCTCCATGAGGGGGTATGTATCTATGATATTGCCTCCATGAGGCGGTATGTATCTGTAATATTGCCTCCATGAGGGGTATGTATCTGTGATATTGCCTCCATGAGGGGTATGTATCTGTGATATTGCCTCCATGAAGGGGTATGTATCTGTGATATTGCCTCCAGGAAGGGATATGTATCCATCCATGTGATTAGCCGTGTAATAGGACTTTGATGAATGACTTGGCTTAGCTAAATATTGTTGTGATGGTGACCGCTGTAAACATTAGCGTCGAAGACACTTCATCATGCTAAATGTACCACTCTCCTCTGACCCCTAACCCAACCCCATGAGGAAATATCAGCAGCTTGTGTTATACACGTTGGAGGACATTGACATTAAAATTTTCTGATGAATTGCGCCATTTGGTAACAGAATGGCAACGGTGCAACGAGAAGATACTGTCTGGGGCAAACAGTAAGAAGACAGAAGTTACACGTATGTCAGCGTAGCCATAGCTTCCAGACACCACCTCACAACCCTGGAAACTTAATCGCGTCTCGCTGCATGGTTCGTTAAGGAACGGGTGTTAAAATGATAAAGTAACTCAAAACTCGCTTCACGCCTGTTTTTTGAAGCGTCCTAAACGGAAGCGACTTGGCGAGGCACGTAACTGCTGACTGCTTTACCGCCAGCTGGCCTCGGTCCGCGCCCGTCACAACTCTATAGTTCAATGACTCATGACATTTCACCGTCGTTTTGTAACGACTCGGATAAGTGCGCTTTAGAAAATAGTCTCCTTCCCTGGTTCTCTCAATATTGTCATAATTGGCCCAAGGTCATTCGCTTACGCACGTTGTTCACACCAATGGCACTGGTCCGCTGTGTGGTAGAGAAAAAGAAAAGAGGCTAGGGGGGGGGGGGGCGGGCGGTAGCAGGGAGAGAGGGGGAGGGAGAGAAAGGGAGGGTGGGGGGGATAGAGAGAAAGAGAGGATGAGACAGGGACAGAGCAAAACTTTCATCGTTTGAAGTTTATTATCTTCCGTCTTGCACGCTGGAAAAATGCCCTGCACTGATTTCGTTCTAAATGACCCCAGCGTTTAATGACCTGGCTCTCCCGGGCATGGTTTCCATGTTATTTCCATACTTCCCGCTAATACGGTATGGGTTCCCATGACTGGACGAGGCGCCACGAACAACAACACAGCCTGAGCAAAAACACTTTGTTTGGCTTGTGAAAAAGGAAAGTTTGACGTCTTGCAAGCTCACCACTGACAGGACAGAGATTTGAACAGTTCAAAGAGGTTCTGGACAATTATCAAGAGATCAAAAACGCTATTTGTCAATGACTTTGTAGCGTGTTTTCCCCTACATTAAGCACTTAACGACATCCGAGTTACTATTTCAGATGTTGTCGGGGTAGGAACTGGATTTTCAATAAACACGAGAGATGACATTTGTAATCCGTGTGACAAGAGATCCACTGGCGACAGTGTGGCGTTTACTGTTATACTCTAAAAGACTTCTAAAACGTCCCGAGCTATTTTTTGGCAGGGGCGAAGAAATTCACTGTGTGTGTTCAGGAAGAGGAAATGTGGTGCATAGAACCTTCTTTGGGTCGGGTGGGGAGGGGGTCCTATAAAGCCTTTTTTGTGTCGGATGAGGTTGGGGGGGGGTCTATTGAGCCTTCTTTGTGTCGGATGGTGTGGGGGGAGGGGGTCTATAGAGCCTTTTTGTGTCGGATGAGGTGGGTAGAGGGGGTCTTTGCCACGCGTTTCGCAGTCAAGATTACGCAATGCGCACCCCACACAAGACAAAGGTCACCAATGGCTCCGCGAGTTACCGCTCTCGGCGCCCGTTTATCGCAAACACGAATCTATCCTATATAGTAGGAATTATGCTAAGCCAGCCTCACTGGCTTTCAATTGCTGCGTTTTATTTTCGTACATTATCTATGGGTGCGTTGGCCACGTGTGTTCGCGGGTGATAACCGACCAAGACAACAATAACAGAGAGGTATCCACCGCCAAATAACACGCGATATACCACCTAAGGGTACAAGTCGGGAAAATATTTAGCCTCTTACCTAGCCAAACAACCCTGAAGGTGGTATTTTGTAAATTTCCTTCCAAGATTACGTTTCTTGTCGCCGCCATCTTCGCGGACTCCCCCGGCGGCGCTCCCCGGTAGAGGGCGCAGCGAGTCGCTTCCGGAAGGCAATACGTCGGAGTCCATGGACACCGACAGGAGGACCAGGTGG